>VUQR01008647.1:52099-63082 GCA_015108515.1 Hemichromis elongatus | reverse complement strand
CTGCATGCTGTGCCTCAGGTGTGACTGAATGAGAGGATGATAACGGGCATGTGCAGCTACTCTGCTGTGATTGGTGCAGCTTCATGATTACGTAAAGAGCCAAGATGGCCGCCGTCTGCAGAGGACTCGTTCAGCTTTTCCTTGTTCCAATCTGCCACACCTGTGTATCTCTCGGATGATGTGATATCCTCGTGTTGGCGTTGTTCCCAGATCATCATAATTAATGTTTTTCCAGGGTCGACATTCCAAGTGACCAATCACCTTCTTGTGACGTCATACTTTTGCGACTTCGAAAAATAGCCGCCTTACAAAAACAAATGTTGTCAGGCAAAATTGCAGTAGCTTCTGTGATCACTTTACAAACATAAGTGAAGACAATTTGAACTAAGAGGCCTACACTAATGGTTGTTTGCTGAATCTATGAATCAAAAGGGTTAGGGTTAGTGTCAAGGCGGGTCTTTCGAAGTCGCAGGTGATTGGTCACTTGGAATGTTGACCCTGGAAAAACATTAATTATGATGATCTGGGAACAACGCCAACACGAGGATATCAGATCGACCGTCTGTGTCACACCCTGAAGACCAGGTTAGACATGTTCCTCCTTCCTCAAATACAACAGTGCAAACAGCTTTATGCATATGCTGTACTGAATATGCAAGTGGCCACTTTCACATGACGTATCTACCAGCCAGCGCTCAGTACATAAAGGTTTAATGGAGACTGTAGGTGAAAGGTGGTGCACCGCTTATGTGGTTGAAGTGGTTTAAAATGGAAACAGGACCATCCAACATTTTGCATTGATGCTTTTAATGATGTCATGACCCACTTCCTCCTTTCCAGGTGACTGCTGGTTACTTTCGGCTATAGCGTCTCTCTCCATGAATCAATCGCTGCTCAAGAAGGTTGTGCCTCTGGGCCAGAGCTTCCAAGATGGATACAATGGTAGCTTCACCTTCAGGGTACATAAACACTGTTTAAACACTCTTTATCTTCTTCAAGTGAACTCTCAGCCTGAAGCAGATGATATTTAACTGCAAATCACGTGTAAAAAGTTGTTTTTGTTTTTATTGTCATCCCCTTTGTTTGTGCCAAAGTTGCATACAAAGGTGTAGCTTTTATCTGTGTGACTTTTTAGTTACCTTTAACAAGCTGGGGAAAGTGGAGGGTCAGCAGCACTGTAACGGAAATAAAACATCAACATCTCTCACTCTCTCTCTCTCTCCGTGTAGTTCTGGCAGTACGGTCAGTGGGAGGACGTCCTGGTCGATGACCTGCTGCCCACTGTGGACAACAATCTGATGTTCCTCAGCTCTCCAGAAAGACAAGAGTTCTGGAGCGCCCTGCTGGAGAAAGCCTACGCCAAGTGAGTCCCAGTCAGCCGCTGTCTACGTGTTCTCGTCTCCACCGCACGTTTCAGCCTCTCTGATGGACATTTGGTGTATCAGAGAGGCTATGAATAGTCATTCCGCACGTTCCACTAAACCTCTTAATTTCATCCAAAATTTTATCTTGATACTATGAATCTTTCCTGAGTTACAGGTCATTAAAGTAAGTGGGTGTGGATCAGAATTTTGTATTTTCCCAGCATTTCTGAGCCCTTCATATGTATAGGAGATAATCTCATGACAGCATGTGTTTTTCTACTCAGAACGAATCACTGCTAGAAGATCAGCCTGCTGTCGTAATGTTAATTAAGAGGGAGAGTGTTCATATGCTGTAAGCAGCCACCTATTCAACATGTTGATATGACCTTGGACTGTACTTCTGAAGTTTTCTCCAGTGAATTATCAGATACAAGACAAAGCATGAAGGGTGCCAGTGCTTGTTTCTGATCCTTCGTGTGATGCTTTATACCATGGTGGTGATGCTCAAAACTGGATTTAGAGAAAAGAAAATATAGCATTTTTTTAACATTGTTCCATGCAGAGTGAACATTTTCCAGATTTTATTGCATTTATATGTAAAAACTAACAATGAGTATATAGCACTAAGAGAAATGATACAACAAATAAACATGTAAACATGCTGAAATGTCACAGAAGTTTTGGATGGAGGCCAAACGACATCCATATCTGCCATGTCTCTGGATTTTTGTTTAATACTCTGCAGGCTAAATAATTACTGACATCCAGTTTCTGTGTTTTAGAGGTTTATAATTTTAGCATCTGTTCCTACTCAGAGTATTGTGGACAATTTGGGCATCTGTTCTTCACACTTTAAGAACAAGTAGTTGATACGTGAGTGAAAACACGGGATTAATAAAAACGATAGTAATACTATCTCAAACATTAAATGTTGTCATTGTTCAAACATTTCCTGGGCAGATTTCGGTAAGAAAGAAAACTCAGAAGGTCTGCAGAGAACCGTTTGTCGCCTCTGATGTTTCCCTGTCTGTCCCAGGTTGAAGGGTGGCTACAGAGCTCTGGACATGGGCTTCCCTCACGAGGCCATGGTGGATATGACGGGCGGGGTGACGGAGGTTTTACAGGTGGCCTCACTTCCCAGAGACCTGCCGACCTTCCTAAGACACCTGCTGGCTAGAGGAGCACTCATCAACTGTGCCAACTGCCAGGTACAGTGAGGACCTGTGAGGTTGATTTAGAGCTGAACCTGCTGGGAAACACTGAGGCGTTCCTGCTCTCATTTATGAGTCATGTTGTGTTTTTTCCCTGCTGTCCTCACTGTGGGTGGATGTTTTTTTTTCCCTTCCAGGGTCCTCTGGAGCAGAGGAATCAACTGGGGATCATGTTTAGACATGCCTACGCTCTGACTGCAGTGGAGAATGTAACTGTCACTAAACACAGTCCAGAAATATTCACGTTTAATTCTCCTCATGAATAATACTATGGTTCTCATATGTCCTCATTGCACATAAATACAGAAGTAAAACTGCAAAAGCAGAAAAAAAATAAATTGGACTCATAGCTGCTCTTCACTGTACTCTCACCTGATTTACCTCGTCTCCTGCCAGGTGAGGACAAAACACGGCACAGAATATTTGGTGCGAATCCTAAATCCTTGGGGCAACACAGAGTGGGAGGGGCCCTGGAGTGACTTCAAAGGGTATGAAGATGATCTGATGAGCACTGCTGAATAAAACTTACTCTAAATTTAAATCTTTTCGGTCAGCTCAAAAATGGCAGCAGAAGAAGAAATATCTGGTAATGCATAGGAGGAAATGAGGGGACTGAATGGGCCAATCGCAGTAATCGTGGGCCACCCGGACGTGAAGTGTAGTTTCTTTTGGTTCTTGGTCTGCCTGTCTTTATTACTGTTGTCTAAAGTCAAATGAGATTGAAATTGAGTGTCTCGTGAAAAAAAAAAACAGTCACTGAAAAAGAAAAGTACAAAAAACTTGGAAAAATAATATAAAAATATTTTAAGGCTGTGGCAAGATCTGAAAAAAATAATTTAATAATCTTAAAATAATTGATATAATCAATGTGTTTGCACTGCTCCCTCTTTACTCTGAATCCATGAGGTCACCTTACTTACTCACCTTCACAAGTATACAGCACGTTTACATACCTCTGTGTTTGCAGTCAAGAGTGGAACATGGTGAGCGTCGAGGAGCAGAAACGACTCGGCAGAGTCAGACAGGAGGACGGAGAGTTCTGGTGAGTTTATCCCAACATCAGGCCAGTGGTATTCAAACACACTGAGGGTTTACAGATGAAGGAAATCTGTTTGGCCAGCCGCTCTGTTTCTCTCTCTCTGTCAGGATGTCGGTGTCAGACTTCCGACAGAACTTTGAGGTGATGGAGGTCTGTCACCTGACCGATGCTCTCAGCGAATCAGGCTCCAGGATGTTGACCTGCATTATGCATCATGGTAACTGGGTGCCAAATATCACAGCAGGAGGCTCTCCTCAAGGCGGTAAGACGAGTGATGGTGACAAATGATTTGTGCCTGACTCTGAACTCTGAACTCTGAACCTCACAACCCCAGCAGCTGGTTTTAAAAGTGGAGATAAAGCTGGGATATTTAAGCCTAGACAGAAGTCCACCTCAACTATCACAACTGACTTTAAGACTAGGGGCCAATCTGGCAAACAATTACTTTCATGTTCATTAGACCCTTTCACCCTTACTCTTTCAGCTTGCTGACAGCGATCATATTCTGTCTTTAAAAGATGCATCGCCTGAACAGGGACTTGAACCCTGGACCCTCAGATTAAAAGTCTGATGCTCTACCGACTGAGCTATCCAGGCTCTGTGCTAATAGTAATGCACTTAGAATTTAGGACCATATATTAAGAACACTACAAGAATAATGTTTTAATATTTCCCGCCGCCAACACAAAAGAATAGGAATAAAATCTCCCCTGAGAGTCATTTTTTACTGATGCTTATCAGGGAAAGACAAAAACTTTAGCGCCTCCTGCTGCCTGCAGACAGATGCCTGTGGGCACTTCCAGAAATGCTGCCACTTTTCTGCAGAATTTGTCAGTAGGTGCAGTTTTTTTCTTGTTGTCTAGAAAATACTAGTTTCAAAACAGCCTAATTTATCGCAATTTACATCGTTCAAGTCCAACGAATAGCTTGCAATGGTACAAAGGTGCCAGAGGTTACAAGTGCCACATTTATGAGAACTTCTACAACAGATATGGGACGAACTTTCTGAGGAATATTTGTTTTCTATTGTAGAAAGAAAGCCACGGGTGAGTTCAGCTGTTATATCTGGTGTTATTTAAAGTTTAGAAAACATTTTGGCCTATAAATCGATTCCATGATTCCCTTTTTAACTCCAATTGTTTATTTGTAGTACGCTTTCATTTCAGAGTGCAATGAGACATTAAACTGCATAATTTTCATAATTAGGGTGTTGTAAAACTTTTGACCGTTGCTGACTTTTGCTCCAGCCTTGAGCATAAATTATCAGGACCTAGGAAGCGAAGCACCTTTGTAATTGTGAACAACCTGAAGTTTCCCCTCTGTGTAGCACAGGTCTCTGACATGGCCTTCTTCTCAAACTCAGTCTTCTCAAACTTGCTGACCTGGTCATTTCTGGATAAGACAGCAGTCCATCGGTACGCTGTTCAGATTCACAAGGTGCAGTTTTATAGGTAGACCAAGTTCTGCCAGGTAACCAGTTAGGAATATAGCCACACAGAGATCACACTCAAGGAGTCTGGTTTTGGATAACTGGGTTAGAAACATTGGAGGCAGTTAAATCAGGTCCAGTTTGGAACATGAAAAAAATAAAGTATTAAAAGAAATGTTAAAAATTACACATAGTAGGAAAACTTGTGTCACTGACAGGGTGTGTTTGTGTGTGTCCAGGTTGGTTCTATCAGAACCCGCAGTTCTACTTTGCTCTGTCGAAGGCGGACCAAAACCCCGACAGCGCTCAGAAGACGTGCTCCTTCGTTTTGGCTCTGATGCAGAAACACCAGAGAAGAAGAGGCATTAGTCTAGCCATCGCCCTTCACGTATACCCGGTATAGACACGCACACAGGGTCTGTCTCTGGTTTTTAAATGAAATGCATAAATATGATAAAAGTCCTGCTCAAAGGCTCTGCTCTCGTTGGACTAACTTCCTGAATACAGATATCTGTTCAGTGCAGTAGTTGCTACTGTTTTTATTGTTATATGAAGATATTATTGCCATATTTAGTTTAGCTTGGAAGCTGCTATTTTACAGAGCAGGACATGGTTGGAAACTTTTATTCCTCTGTAATTTCAATCGATGTGCTGTTTATTCATATTAAGATGCTTCACTGGAGAATTATTACAGACTGTGAGGACGGAGAGGAGGACGGAGTGTTTGTTATAAACATCGATTTAAAGCGGAGGTTGTCGTGCTGTACATGCAAATTTTACTTTTGCAGTTTCACATATTGTGAGATGTAAGAAAATTAATATAAAAATGTAATGTTGTCGATATGAAATCACAAGCAGACTTCAAGACCCTGTTTGGGTGCTCCTGCTTTTAAAACACTGCCTAAGGGCCACTATATGGATTTACTGAGTGTACCTGAAGATGCTTGAGCAGAAAAGCTATCAAACAGTTAACTAAGCAGCATAATGAACTCATGGGTCATAAGTAGCTAAAAACAAAAGTTGGAAATGTTCAACAGAAAAAGTTAAAAGGATCAGTGAAAGTAGTTCACTTCAAAATAACTGGCAAAGTGTTACCAAGGTGGCTGTTAGGTGTTGAGACTTGCTCCTAAAAGGACTTCAATAAAATATTTAGTTAAGCTGTTTAAATCAGAAAGCATATAAAAACTAACAAACTATAAACTCTACCTGGAGCAGTAACTGTGGATGAAAGGAAATCAAAGGAAATTTCGTGTAGAAATAAACAATAAGCTTAAATGAATCCAGGACCAGTTCAGACTGAACATAAACTGTGAGCGATGAAGGAAGCGCCGGTGTACATGAGCGTGCGCTGTCTCTCCAGGCTCATCCTAAGAATACGTACCTGTCCCGCGAGGACCTGAGCGTGCTCCCCCCAGTCCTCTACAGCCCCCAGTACGTCGCGCGGCGGGAGGTGGTTCTTCGCGGCTCGCTCCCACCGGGTAGCTACATCATCATCCCGTCCACCGCACAGCCCAATGTGCAGGGAGACTTCCTCCTGCGGGTGCTGACAGAGCAGGGCAACAATGCCACGTGAGTCATGGAGTTTTGTTGCCGTCTTGTTGTTGTATCAAACCGGATGTGATGAGCGTGGGGCGGATCGGGCTGTGAAAGGCCTCACCGGCGACCTGAAACAGAATGAATGTACAGCTTTCATTCATCAGGTTTAAGACTTTTTTGATGTCAAAGCTGATGTCTGTAGTTTGTTATGTTTGTGTTGGTTTTTTGTTACAGACCAGCTCGAAAACCATCAACAGAAGACATCGCATCAATACCAGAGGTATGCAAATCAGCAGTTAATTTAATAGACTCGACTCAAATGAGTGAGAGCCGCAGATGTGAACTCTGATGGGGGTGTGTCTGTGCAGCCTGAAACATTTTGGATGCTAAATTTAAGGTTTCTCTTTATAAAAACCGTTATCCAGATTATGAAAGCAAAAAAAAAAAAATCTAAAATTAAAAATTTTATTAAATGTCTGAAAAATGTTTGAATAAATCCATCTAGAAGTTACCCAGCAGCCGTCTGCATTTTGAAGCCTACCCAAATGTGGAGAGTATAGAAACTCATTTAGCGCTCATTAGGACAAAAAATGGCAGAATGGGCAGCTTTGTAGCAAAGGGAGGCCGATGTTTCCAGCACTCAGGTACTCTGCTAAGTTTTAACTTTAGGCACTGCTTTTTGTTCTAGTAGACTGAAAACTGCAGCATTAGTGTAGAAGACCTCCATGTTTGTTTGAAAACTAATACGCCTGAACAGGGACTTGAACCCTGGACCCTCAGATTAAAAGTCTGATGCTCTACCGACTGAGCTATCCAGGCTCTGCTTAATCATCAAAATATGTCTAAATTGCCAAGTGGTGAATACTAATTACGCTGAAATAATTATAAAATGTAACAAAATGTGACTAAATGTAAGGGTTTACACCGTCTGACCCATTCTCACTGAGTGTCGATGCTGTTTATAATCTTCGTGATGATAGAAGACTTCCACATTGAACCACATCATGTGCTTTTTGCAGACAATGTGGTTCTGCTGACTTTGTCAGGTAGTGAGAATAAGCGCCTCCAAATCGCTTATTCAGCTGGATAAGGGTGGAGGGTCCACTCTGAGTCGGGGACAAGTTGTTGCTGCAAATGGAGGAAATGCAGTATCTCAGGATGTTGTTTATGAGTGACGGGAGTGAGAGACTGACACACGGGTCGTGATAAAGCTACACTGGTCCATCGTAGTGAAGAGCTGCAGATTTACCGGTCGGTCTACATCCACGTGTGGTGGCTTAAAGAACAACATCGAGGATAGGAGAGAGTTTTAAAAGACACCTCGCCTGAACAGGGACTTGAACCCTGGACCCTCAGATTAAAAGTCTGATGCTCTACCGACTGAGCTATCCAGGCTCTACCTCCAGATATGTGACAACAGTTTGACATTTCTGTGGTTATGTAGTGGATAATTAAATAAAGTATTGACAGCTTACAAGGATGGATAATAAATAATTATATCTACAACATGTTCATTTGTTCTGTGTTTCTCTCGCCAGCTTTCATTTCCTCACCAAGCTGCCCTTCCTTCACCTCAGGCCATCAGACAGCTGTTTCAGAAACACTGCAACAAGGTGAGATTGAAGCACGCAGCTGCCTGTTCTCGTCCTGCCATTACTGGTTCTAAGAGGTTCTAACAGAAGAAGTCAAACACTGACCCCTCTGTGTCTTTCTTGTGTCATAAGAAGGGATTTTGCAAACCACTGCACCTCTACAAACTTCTGACTGAGGCCATTCAGGGTGGAGGTCAGTACTCCTGTGTTCATCCTGCTTGTTCAGTCATATCTCTTTCAACACAAGATTGTTTCAAACCTTAAGTAATCTGCCTCTTTATGGTTCATTAACATAACAATATCAGCATTCACACCACTGATTGGAGCGAGACTAAACATCTGTTGGTATTTACAGTGAAGGCTCACACACTGCTCTGCCCTTTTTGTTTTACACCAGATCTGTATGTCTGTGTTAAATGTTCCCTCTGCTGTGTTCAGTGCTGGCAGGAAGCGAGAAGTACTTGGCTTTGGAGCACTGCAAGAGCCTGGTGGTCCTCATGGATGTATCCTTAAAAACACACGCGTGTGTGACACAGGGAGATGAACTGCGTGATGAGAGTGTTTGCAGTATTGGGTAATATGTCATGACCACAGCATGCAGCTTTTCTCTTTCTGAACATTTCCAAATTAGTTTTCATATTTAAAAATGAGGATAAACCATTTACATTTGGCAGGTAAAAGCAAAAGAAAGAGAGAGGAAAAGGTGGCGATGTTTTGTTTTTGCTGCCCCATTAAAATAATTCAGGGAGCAGCTGTTTAAGATGTTTGTTCAAATTTAAATATGTTTGATTAGAAAAAGAAGGCTGTTTTAGCTCAAAAATAATACACCCTGACTCTTGGTGTGCCTTTGGAGTATGATGAGCTGGTTTTACACTTCAGCTCTAATAATATGCAATTGTTTATGTCAGGAGTTCATTCAGAGTTTCAGTCTTACAGTAGACACACAACATGCATGACTCACCTGGCTCCGCTTTTGGCTTTGAATTTCAGCAAGTTATATGACATTTACTGAATCTCTATTAAGACACTAAAACTGCGCCTGAACAGGGACTTGAACCCTGGACCCTCAGATTAAAAGTCTGATGCTCTACCGACTGAGCTATCCAGGCTCTGCAGAAAGCCTGTACATGTGTGCTTTAGGCAAGGAGCTCTGAGACCCTGGTAAAAAGTCTGATATGCATAATTGAAACTGAGACCTTTAGATAATGTGTAGAGAGCCTGTAGCCACACTCACAGGCAGACCTGAGGAAACACATTATTTCAAAAGAAAATTTGAAAGTTTGTTATATTATAAACTACAGTTTCTACAAGAAAACTACAGATGAATGAATGAATGTGAGAGCTGCAGGTAGTGTCGAGCATTAGTATCAAACCAAGATCATCACAATATTGAAACAACAAAATGGGGTTTTTTTTTGCACAGAAGTCTAATCTATGAAAAATCCAAAGTTGTTTGCTGATAAATCCTTACCCTTCACACATCTGTTAGCGGCTGACTCTCAGCAGCTCAGTGTCCTCTGAGGCCTTTCGGGATGTTTTTGGTTTAATTTCTTTGACCTGAGAATTTTCTCCAGAGCCAAGGCATCGCTCAGCTGAACTGGCCTGAGTTCCAGAGTCTCTGGGACAAGATCAGGAGGTGGACGGTAAGATCATCACCAGCAACATCCACAACGTTGCTAACAGTGTGGCGGTAGCAGAAGCTGAGTGCAACTGGAGATCTCACTCCTTACATGAACTCTCGGTTTTAAAATCGTACGGTTTTTGTTTCATTCAGTTTTAAAAATGGAAGGAAAAAAAAAGGAAAAAAGGAAGTAATTTTGGGGAGAAAAAAACTCGACAGTAAGAGAAACGCGAAACGTTCTTTGGTGTTTGGTGTTTTTTCTCTATGTCTGTGTGAGTAAACCCACCACAGCTGTTCACATTAAAACCAACAAATTACACATTTTTATAGTTTCTAGTGTTTGTTATGCAAACTTAAAAATAAATATCCATATAAAACTTCTAAAAAAGGCTGTAGAGCTCGTGCTGTATTAGCTGATATCTGTGCACTGTGTATCTGTAAATATACATTTTATTGCAGTGTTATCCGTGTGCCAGTCTATATACTGCATTTACACCACATATTAATACCAAACAGACAGTCATGGAGGTCACCACTGAGGCACAATCAGGCTCATTTCTGCGACCCCACACTTCAAGATATAGTCTAGATTTAAAACTGGGTTCTAAAACAAGCATCAATAAACTAAAAAATAAACATTTAAAACCTAAAAAATGATCAAAATAGACAAACTCAGTGTGGAAACCACCTAATTTAAAAAAAATGAAAATAAAAAAATCACATTTGTTAAACCTTTCTAGCTCTGATTTTGTTGTGATGACATCAGGAAGCACTGTGATGCAATCTGAAGCCTATTTTTGTTGCACCAGTTAAAACGGGACATATTTTACTCTGAGAAAACTGCCACAAATTTATGAAAATTAATCAAACGGCACAAAAAGGTGGGCAAGTCCAACCGGCTGCGTGGTAGCATCAAGTTATGTGATTCAAAAATGTGCCCCATACCTTCCAGTGTGTGTTTACTGAAAAACAGAGTGTGTGTTTGTGAGAATACAGATTAGACCAGCGGTCCCCAAACCCCGGGCCGTGGACCGGTACCGGTCCGTGAGACGTTTGGTACCGGGCCGCGAGAGTTGAGGTTCGGGTGTGAAAATTATAGTTTTCGGGTTTTTTATTGGTTTTTATGGTTAATATTTATTGTTTTTATCGTTAAATCAGTTTCCCTGTGTATTTTCCCGTGTGTTATGAATA
>VUQR01008647.1:41731-52079 GCA_015108515.1 Hemichromis elongatus | reverse complement strand
ATTAGACCAGCGGTCCCCAAACCCCGGGCCGTGGACCGGTACCGGTCCGTGAGACGTTTGGTACCGGGCCGCGAGACGTTTGGTACCGGGCCGCGAGAGTTGAGGTTCGGATGTGAAAATTATAGTTTTCGGGTTTTTTATTGGTTTTTATGGTTAATATTTATTGTTTTTATCGTTAACTCGGTTTCCCTGTGTCTTTTCCCATGTGTTATGAATACATTTTATTTTTTTATTACCGGTACTGGTTTCATTTTTTTTGTATTTATCCGCGACACCTTAAAGGCCGGTCTATGAAAATATTGTCGGACATAAACCGGTCCGTGGCGCAAAAAAGGTTGGGGACCGCTGGATTAGACCATGGACACTTGATGCTGTTGCAGAGTTTTATCAGATTATAACAGAATTTTTGTGTATTTGCAGCTTTATTTATTTTTACTGTGTTTAATCTCTTCTCAGGATATCTTCCTCACATATGACAAGGACAAAACTCAGCGCCTCGAGTATCAGGAGGTCATGCCCTCGCTGAAAGCAGCAGGTAGCATTCACAGCACCTTTTCATCCTGTGTCATTTAACTGCCGAGGGTCTCCATCGTTTGGTAAAATCTGACCAGCAGAGGGAGCCAAACACCGTTTTTGTTTAATGTGCGATTCTAAAAGGGCCATGTGTTTGGCCACATATGTAACCAAAGTCCTATGTTTCCCAAGTCATCACGTTAGTCAAACATTTTTGCACCATTAAAGTTAAATTAATTAATAAGGCAAGAGCAGACAGTTTTGATTACATGAAAGGAGCGTACAGTTGCTGGATGGAAAACGTGGGTGCAGTTTCTGTGGAGAACTTTTTTTCTGAAGTCATAAAAAATCCCAAAATACAAACGTTTTGGTTCATAACTCATACGTCATTCAGACGGGAGCTCATTCTTTGGCCTAATGGACTGGCTGAGATCAGGGAAACGAGTGTGAGGTCACAAATATCACCTGCGCTCATGTGAAGTTTATTGCAAGAGAAACAGAATATCCCTCCGATTGCTTCTGCACCTGCATTTTACCCCCACCTCTGTTTCATCTGCCCTCCTCCAGGCATTCGGGTGGACGAGTTGATGATGCAACTGGTTGGACTGAGATACACGGAGCCGGACATGACCATCAGTTACCCCGGCTTCCTGTACCTGCTGATGAAACTCGAGAGCATGATCCGTAAGAGGGGGTGATGCGGGGAGGGGTGGGTGTGCAAGCATCGTTACAGCTTTCTGTCTTTCCGAGGAGCTGAATGGTACAAATTAGAAACAGAGAGTGGATTTAATCATCATATTCTGCTGGTAAATAACACCACAAGGCCACAGGAGAAAGAAGCAGAGGAGAGAGAGAGAGCGGATGAGGTGACAGCGAAGGCGTGGGAAAAAAGGGAGGAGAAACAAGAGGAAGAGAGGAGAGGGATGTTTTCATAAGTCGGAACAGAAAACAGCTGAGATGACACAAAGACTCTGATGCTTTTTATTAATGAGCAGGAAAACAGTTCCCACAAGGAAACTAAAGATACTTTCTTCAGTTGTAAAAAATTTACCAAAAGTAAAATAAAATTCATGCCTACTTTTCACATTTAAACTGTCCATAGTAGCCTGGTTTGTTGTGTCATTATACACAAGCTCATTTTGCCTAGAATAAGTCATGTGATGTTTTAATTTGAACTAAAAGTTAAAGTTAAGACATCACGTGACGGGACATGTTTGGAAAACCTCTTTAGGCCAACTCAGCAGCGCATTCATGAATCTCTGAACTGTTGTGATGCAGACGTCAAACATTAGGTGTGTCTGAATATCGTCTTTTTGTCCTCTTGCAGAGAAATTTCAAGCATACGACGTGATGGGAACGGGAGCAGTGACCATCAGCTACAGACAGGTATGGATCTACTGTGACGTTATAGCTGAAGAGGGAACTCAGTGATACTTTAAACGTGAGAGTCCTGTCCCTTCATGTCCCACGACTGTTAAAACAGAACAAAATCAAACAGGAATCGCAGGACGTGCAGCGGTTCGTGAAGCCGAAACTGGCTTGTTAGGACCTGTGCAGTGGGTGAGAGGTGGTGCTCATGAAATGTCATCTGGTAAAGTCTGACTCTTCAAATATACTTACAATATAACCTGAGGCTTCTCTAAGTAACTGATCGAGGCTAACCGATGCATGCACAGGCTATGAGTACAGCTTTGTAGTTTCCACTGTATGAAATTTCGTGAAAAAGTAACAGTTAAGGGGAATTGTGAAAAAAAAAACCCTTCAAGATGAAAGTGAATGTCTCCTGGACAGGAAGACAAAGATAAACACCCACATAACTGCAGAGAAGCTGCAGGAAGCTGTAGCTAGCAGTGGAGCGGTGACATCCCGAATAATTGTGAGGCAGTTTGTATAAGGAGTGATCAAAAGGAAATCTTTTTGCAAAAGTCTACAGAAATGCGCAGCATTTAATCCAAAGAATAATTAAAGAGCACTTCATCATGTCCTAAACGTATAGCTGTAAATGTTCATTTCTGGGAATGTATTAGAGTGAGAGCCTCAGCAAGCACTTCTAACGTGCAAATCGGAAATGCAAACCTGACAAAAAAAAACAGTGAAGAAGGTGAAACTGAAAGGAGGCTAGCTGAAGGCAGACTCAAGTATCTCAGCAACGTAAGTGATGTCCTAAACAGTCCACGCAGAGCCGCCGTGGAGTCACACACAGGTTTGGGTTTGTGCTTTTGAATGGACACAATAGAGAGTGCATAGTTGGTACAATGTCAGCTTTAATGTATGTACATAATGATATGTAACCTTTTCTGCCCTCTGATTGGTTCCAGTGGCTCCACATGACCATGTACAACTGACCTGAACCGCTCTACCCAGACACCCTCTCCTGGATCACCCCTGTTTAGTTTTTCATGCTCTTTTTTTTCGGAATTGTAAAGATTTTTGTAGTTTTGTGCCAAAAATGTTTATTGTAGAAACATATAGCAAACAGAAAAGTGAATATTTCTGAAGCTGTTTTTATTTTCTCACACACTCGAACAATAGTGATGGAAACGACCTTAAGAACTCTTGAGTCATGCAAACAGCCTGGGTCAAAGGTCAAGGCAGGATGTGCTGCTGGGAGGAAGTTTATGATGAAACTTCAGTGACTTCACCTTCATTGTGCTCTCAGTCTGACATCATTTCTCTCCTGCCTCTAAATTGGAGACAATAAACACAAAGCCCCTTCGGTCTGAACTGACTTTGTTCTGTTGGCCTGTGTCCCAACACCGATCATCATAATTAGAATAATCAATAAAATTTGCTGTCCTCCTGATCAACATGTATTTATTTCTGATTCATTTCATTTACACTCAGAAGCTGTGTGTGTATGTGTGTGTGTGTGTTTGTGGGCGTTTGTTAACTTGTCTTTTGTGTTTAACTGTAAACCGACACAGCTTTTTAGGTTTTTGTCTTCTGAGTTTAAGTATATTGATGTGTGCTATAGTAATAAAATGGTCATAATTTATGTGGCGTAAACTAAAGGTTTGGGTAAAGATGAGACAAAAAAGAAATCTGTTAAAACATTTCAGTGTGTTGTAATTCCTTCAGTTCAATTTAGTTCTATTTCACACCAGCTGACTCAAGGTGCTAATTCAAGTGGTTTCCAAGGAAACCAGTCTCCTGCACCTCATCTGAGCTGCATTTTTAGCCCCTGATAGCTGACTTAGTTTGGTCTTTTTTAGATACAAAAAAAGACAAAACTAATAAGATGTAGTTGTGACATGTAAGTACACGAGGAGCTAAGAAGAAATGCTCAGTGCATCACTGTGGCCCGGCAGTCTACAGCAGTACACTATGGGAGGGTCAGGGTGACCTGGTCCAGCCCTAACTACAAGCTTTAAGATACAGAGAGGATACTCTAAATATGGTCATCTCAGGCACACAGACGTTCAAATCTGCTGTTCACAATGGGCAGCCAATCAGAGCAAAGCTATCTTAAAGGAATAGAAGCATGCAAAGCTACCGGTACTCTACTGGTGTATTTTAGTTTTGTGGGAGTCGTTTCCCTCTGCCAGACCAGCTTTAGGCTGATCACTTATCTCCTTGCTGCCTGGTTATGTGAATGTGTGTGCCGTACGGGGTTTTTCTCCACGGTGACCGAAGCCACGGGGGATCTAATGAGAAATGACCCTCTGTCCTCTGCTCATGGCTGGAATGTGTAAATATCCGCCTTCCAGCATCATTCCTCAAAGTGAGAGCAGTCAGAGATGCACATACCAGCGGGTTTGTGCGCGCGAGCGTGTGTGTGTGTACGCGCGTGTGTGTGTGCTTCCTGAATTTTTAGAACTGCATGTCACACTCGTAGATCCACGCCCTTCATTGGACGCTGCTCAAATGAATATATTTATGTTTTTCTTGTACCTGATTTCACAGCAACGTATTTTCATGAAACTAAAAGCCATCATTAGTTCAACATGTGACGAGCTGCGTGTGTTCCCGTGTTTGTTTTTACACAAAACACCACACACATCCTGAGGAAACAACATCAACACTACATGCTTAAAAGGTTCAGATTTTTTCTCACTGAAATCAGAGAGTAGAAGTAAGTAAGTTTTTTTTTAAAGGAACTTATTAGTTCAGGTTTCTGTTTCAGCTCGACGTGGTTTCCGGTTTCTGGTTCTTTCCTCCTGATTCTTTGTGTGATTCTGTTGCTGTATGATGAAGCCCTGACCAACCAGTCTGTCCTACTCTGGTTGTTTTTTCCACTAACATAAAGTACGACTTCCTGCATGAGGAGAAATGTTTGAATGCTTGAAGCTGTCCCAGCTGAGAGAAGTGACCCTGACGTATCTGCATCCATAATAGGAGCCGGTGGAATTCAGCGCTCCCTTTATTACCTCATTCAGGAACAAGGACATTGAATCGTTGAAGACAAGTGTGATCCTTTCATTGTAACAGTTTCTTTACGCAGATCTTCTGTTTTGCAGCATTACACTGCTGCAGTAAAATGTATAAAACAGTATTTTGGTGCTCTGTGAATATAGATTAAAAAGAGCCAAGTGAACCTAAAGCCGAACATATCACCAAGTCACAGAAATCTTTAGTAAAGACAGGATGTAGTCTGGATCAACCTTCAGGAGGAAGAGAGAGAGTGTACATTTTACTTCTAGTGTATGTTGTGGATTATTTTTTATTGCTGCATCTATTTATTTAATTCCTGCTCTTTTTGCTGCTGTAATACTGTGAATTTCCCAACTATGGGACAGATAAAAGGCGATCCTATCTTATTTTATCTTATCTTTAAAATTCCAGCCTAATGAAGGGGCATTTTCCATCTGCTGTTCTCTTTATTTGACCTGCATAAAGAAACATGGTAAAACCCTTTTTGTTGTAGTCCATCCTCAGGTCCTTACAGTGAACAACATTATTAAACTGCCCTTCATGCTGTCACGGTCTGAGGTGGCAGATCATGGGTGAAGTGGGGAAGTAGGACCCAAGATGCAGGACTCTTGCAATGAAAAGGTGTCTTTATTTACAGTGAAGTAAATAAAAGGCAAACAATAATTCCGCGTGCGCTCCCGACTCTCGTCTTGTGTCTTCTTCCAGCACCCGTGCTCCGTGTCTCCACTCCCTGTGTACTACTATTAGCTCGCTGCCACCTTGTTTCCTCAATTCCTCCTGGGAAACAGACGCAGACATAAGTACAAACCCAAAAACACTGTGGCAGACTCACACAACAAACTTGCTGGGAAACTGACGATCCAGCATCGGAGAGAGCTCCACCACAGTCCTAAGTAGCTCCTCCAACGAGGCTTGATCAACTGCAGGTGTGTGATGTCTTCAGGCGTGACCAACCACCTGGCAGGACCACACCCACCTGGCCTGAAGGTGCCTGTCACAGCCACACACACACAAGCACACACACACACGGACAACAGGGACAGCAGCACAGAACAGCAAAAACACATGATCTAATAATAGTCCATAACTGCTCAGGGATGACCCAGGTCCGTGACACATGCCTTTTTTTGACCTCATGATTTTTTCCACTGAGGTCAGGGAAAGACAAAAGAGGTTGTTTTTTTTCAAGTATTTGACCACAGTTGTGGTTTTCAGGTTCCTTTTTTCAACTCATTTCCCCTTTTTTTGTAATTTGCGTTTCTTTATTCCTCTGTCAGTTTCACTTCCTGTCTTTTTCAGTTTTCTCTGTATATATTTGTGACATTTCCCACATCATCTAAGAGAAAAAGCTGGGGAATTTTCTCTACCCATAAAGGAAACATTTAATACTTTAATTTATCTGTCAGAAACATTCACATTCAAAACATTGTGTGATTTTATTCCCTAGACAGGAGTGCTATTATGGAATATCACTGTTAAATATAAGCAGCAATTAAAGCTGTCAGACAAATGCAGTGAAGTGCAATATAATAGGTGTAAAAAAAAATGACAGGTAAAACTTTATATCTTCATTAATCACTCACAGGAGCCTTCGGTGTATTTAAATAAGCAGTGCATTCTCTGTCTTGGCTCAGCTTCCCAAGATGCAGTGCATCTCTCTGGAAAAGACGGAGGGGAAACAGATGAATTATATTTTCATAGAGCTCACATTTGATAGTTGGCAGCTGGACTGTTTCACTGAGATTTTAATGCAGAACATTGTAATTATTTGTAAATTTAAACACACAAAAAAGAAATATTATTGGAAGATATACAAGCAGGAAATGTGCAGGGCATTACATCATCAGCTCATGTGTCAACCTCGCCGGCTATCCGGGCCTTCATAAGTGTCCTGCTGATGACGACTGAAGACACAGACTCTACTTACAGCTCTGAGCTGTTGTGACCAATCACAGAGCTGTTAGCGGCACCATAATGGCCCACATGACAACATCAGAGCTGGAGCATTGTCCCACTGCAGTCTTTGCTGTACGTGCTGCTCTGGGCCTCTGTGACGCTAATCAAGCAGGACAGCCTGAGCATGACCTACTTCTGTAGGTGGCTCCTGCAGGCAGGACAGTCACCCTGAAAACAGCCTGAGCCGCCTCCTGCCAGATGGAGGCGATGATACCGCAGCTCAGGCTTTACTGTTTTATGATGCCAGTCCTCTGGGTCAGTGCTTCTCAAATGGGTCGGATCATGACCACTTTACTTTTCACAAGCTGCACATGAATCAGCAACGAAAGATTTGCTTTCATTTTCTGAGCTCTTGCTTTTTCAGAGAAAGCCATGACTTGGACTCAAAGGTGGCTTTGCATGATTCATGATAATCCATGTTTAATGGCAATCCGCTCCCACTGCCATCATACAAAAGTATAAAAACTGTCTAAAATTGATCTTTCACTACTGTAACGATCCATACATGACAGGAACACAATGAGGAAAATTTATAATAGGTCCCTTTTTATTTGTATAACAGTATTTCTTTTTGGTCTCCAGGTAAGAATCTTGTGTATCATGTTGTCTGTCCATGTTAATAATTTCAAGGATTTTTACAGCATGTTTCAGTCTGCTGTATCTTCCTGCTGCACAACAAGTGTGAGCTCTTCAAAATACAAGAGCTACCCATGAATGAATGAACCAGGCGCTAATGAATATTCCGGTGATTTGTCCAGCTGGCCACCATTCCCCAGCAGTCATCTCTGATAACGGTTCCAACGTGTCTATCCCAGACAGCTCATTCCTGTTGTTTTTTTTTTTTTTGGCTTTGCAGACTGAAAATGAGCTTTTGGAAGCTGCAGGAAGCTCACACCAGCTGACCTGATGGCCAGTGTTTTGTCTGTGACTCCACATTCCCCTGAATCTGAACAATGAAGGTGAGGAGTGCAAAGATAGCACAGAGACACAACAGACTCGTATGCCAGGTTGAAATGAATCAGGATCATATTTTGAGTGAGGCTTTTTCATGGATCTTTGTCCACCTCAGAGTCACTGGATTTCTTCTATGCTGTTTTTTAAGGCTTTGCTCTGCTTGCGAGTTCATTCCAATTCTTAAATCTGATGCAGTTCTGGCTTTAAAGCCTGGATCTACATCAGCTGCAATCACAGCAGCGACTTCAGAACACAAACACTGTTTACAGCATCGCCGCTGTCACCCGAGACCTTTAACATCTGACCGCTGAGCAGGCACATTGATGACATCAACCGGACACTTTAGAGGCCTGCGGATCTCTATTTTTCTTCATTTTCTGATCCTTTCTGACCAAATATGTGGATGAAAAATTTAGGACAAAAATTAAATGTTTTTTTTTTAAATCAAATTATGAACTTTTGGAAAAACAATAGTCATAATATTACAGTGTAATAAAATTACCCAAAAGTTACTGCTAACAGTATCATTACACTGAGCTTGGTTGTGATCCCAGTGATGTATTGCCAATGTGGGTGCAGGACAATATGACTTATTTTAATTACAGTTGTAAAAGTCAGTAGACGTCACCTGAGGGGGCGCTGACAGCCCTGGACCCCCAGGGGTGTCCATAACACTGATGGTGCCTCTAAATTCTGCTAAATTTACTCACAGTTTGATCCAGTATGGTTGTAAAATGATAGATTCTGTATGATGAGCATGAGTTTGGCTTTTGAATGAAACAAATAAAATGACCATCAGTAAAACCCCCATGGCAGGGATCTTTTTAGCTTTCGTTTTAACATGCTTTGGATATTTCAGATTTATTAAGCTTCATTGTTTCAGCAGCTCACGTTTAAACACTGTATTGAATATTCATGGAAGTTGTTGGCCTATTGGAGGACAGGTGTGTCAGGTCTCTGCAGATTCATAGCGGAAAACAGGCGATGGTACTTTCAAAATAAAATTATACAGCCACATAAAGATAAAGAAACGTGCTGGCTTTTGGAATTTATTTAGATTACATTTAAATTAATCGTTAACTGTAAACGTTTAAATGAACACTGCAGGGTTTTTCTCCTGCTTTAATGGGATTGTGTGTAAGTATAATATCACTAACAAGGGAAAGCAGATGAGATGTTTTTGCAGTTTAACTGCTTTTGGTAAGGTTTCCCGTTTACATTTGTATTCACAGTTACACACAGTTCAACAGGACCTTGGGTTTATTGATGTGTACTACTTAAAACACTGAACTGAAACTGAAAAACTGAAAGATTTTAACAGAATAAATGTAAAGCCGAATGAAACTTAATCTGAAATATAAATATAATATATTGCTGGCTTCTGTGCTGATTAAGGGTGTGCTAACAACAAAACCCAGCTGTATATGGGTGCAGTAAACTAGTAAGGGTTAAAAATAGTATTTAACTTACCTGCTTAAATAAAGGTTGCACTGACTTCCTGCACCCCCAGTGGTATCAATTGGCATTACACTAAAGTGTGGCTTAGCTTATACTGTAGCAACTTCAGTTAATATCTCTTAAACACAAAACAAAGATATTTATGAAATAAAGCCGTAGCAGTTGTTTCTTTACATTTTAAACACAACAAATTAAGCACACTTAAGTCCCAAAGTGGCCTGAGACATTTTTTTTAGAAAAGAAAATATCAAGAATTTACAAGGTTGTAGAATCTTCAAGCAACACATTCATTACTTTAGACTGACCCAAAACTTTAAAAATAACTTAAACTTATGTGTTTGAAATTTATAAGTGAAATAGTTTAGAGCAAGTTACACAGTAAAATTGAGTTCTTACTAAAAGTAGAAGAATAAAATTGTTTCCGTTAACTGGAATAATCTAAGGAACTTGAAAAATAAAAGTGACTGGACTTCAATAGTGGGTCAACGATTCTTTTAAGGGACGACTCCCACTACGGGTTAAATAGCTGGGACTCTCCACCATTTGGTCTTAGAGCTGAGAGGTGAAACAAAAAGAATCTGAAAGAAATCCAGTCGCTCTTCTTTCCAAGCTCCTCAGATTACCAAGACTTTGATGACTGAGAACCAACAAAGACTTAACTGGAATAAAAAGAATACCTAGCATTTTAAGGAAAGAAGAATGTCTATCTAGTGTACTTAAACCACCAAGTGAAATAAAATGTGAAAACAAACAAACAAAACAAAACAGAGAAAACTGATTATTTTGGTCTTTAATTCAGTCAACAAACATATAAAGTACTTTTAAACACAGGGATTTACAACAGGAATGCCTTCAGAATTTATTCATGGGGTGGCCATACGGGGGCCACTAAAAATATAGAGGTGGCACAGGACAGGAAATTGTGAGGCACATACAAACTCTCACAATACAAATTACAAAAATGATAGGATTAATAACAAGGTAATATTTCAACTCATTGCAGGGTGTCTTCCTTGCTCTTGTACTCAAGTTTAATAAAATTATTACCAACACAGGCCAGTCTTCCCAACAATATCTGTGGGGAAGTGCCCCCGCT
>VUQR01008646.1:10726-26270 GCA_015108515.1 Hemichromis elongatus | reverse complement strand
TTCCATGCAAACTCTTTGAAATCCTTTTAGCAATCAAGGCGATTTTCTCTGGATGTGCAGCACAGTTTCTCCCAAATGTTTAGAGCAGTTTAACGCTGTAATTTTTTGTTTTCATAAGCGAAGCAGCATGAGCGCACAGAGAGCCAGCATACCGTATTAATTGTATTTTTGCGGGTAGTGCTGATTGCCAGTCTGCATTGCCACTCATTAACACTGGCTCTGGAATGGCCGCTGTTGTCCCAGGTGCTCCGTGTTTGGAGAGAGAAGGCTTCCAACATTAAATACTTCTCAGAGGAAGTCTCTCCCAGGGCCAAGGCTGCGCAGCCAGACCACATTGAAACACTTTCTGTGTGCTTTTACTTCCTCCGCTTTGTGTTGTTAAATGTTAGGATTTATGTAACGCTGATCACAGCAAGCACCGAGCTGAAGTCACAAAATAAATCTGAAGGCTGAGTCAAGAGCTGGAATCGGGAGGCAAGTCAGAACAATTAGCATTGTTTTTTTTTACCAGAGCATCCAAGGGTAGTGCGAGCGAAGCACACTCCAGACATTTGTTTGGATCGCTGCTGCGTAGCTTTCAACATACAAGATTAACCTGAATTGTTGTCAACTGATTGGATGGAAATTGTCGGATTAGTGCCTCGCTGTTTAGGCTAGAATTGTCATATACAATAGACACAACAGCTGCTGCAGACTAACAGGCCCAGCAGAATAATGCGGTACTTCCCTCTCTTACAGCATTATCACATTTTGCTCGTTTTTGCTCCACTTGGAGCCAGAAATGAGCAGATGATTTGTAAGAATGTCCAACAGTCTCACCATTCCCATGCCTGTGCTCATTTCGACTTGTGTGAGCCTTGTGTTAAATGTTGCTGGCAGCACTCCAGCAGGCCTAATAAAATAAGTGTTATTATTTCTGACTGGACTTTCGAACGGCGGCCTGAGCCAATCGTGCTGGAGTGCATGTATGTGTGTGCGTGCGCTCACTAGGCAGCGCGGCTCAGGTCCTCGCCAGCTGAGGAGCCGCTAAATGGAGTTGATTAGTGCAATTGGAGTATTCAAGAACAGAGCAGCTGCTTTGATTCGGCCTGATTGCTGTTTGAAGGAAATGGCCAAGAGAGGCACTGTTCTGTCAGGAACTGTTTGGAAGACTCCAGATGCCCCTCCCCTGCTCACACACTCACAAGGACACACACACGCTGCTCGCAGACCTCCCACTCACATATTTTCACTTCATACTCCTCGGTCTGCTCAGTTCAACTCGTGCCATCGGAATATTAGCCGTGTGTCAAACTAACCATGAAATAATGAGAGCAGTGCTCCCGACATTAGCCTGTCGACTCATGACTCATGCTGGCTCCACAACCAAAATGGCACAAAGATACACACACATGCACACTGTAGACTCAAACTTGATTTAAATTAGTGCCTTTGAGTTCATTTATACTAGTTTTTAAAGTTTACTTATATTGAGTTATATTGCTCAACGTTTTTACCAAGTGTTCCTGCAACTGCACAAGCGGATTAAAATGTGTGTTGGAGCCAAAATTGGGATTACTGTAGGTTAAACTATTAATATTGTTTGCAGCGATTCTGTAAAAAAGATATTTTTCCTTTTTTCCATGCAGTCCTGGCAGCACTGCTTACTGTATGTGTGCAATGTGACTTCGGGAACTTTTTACTCATCTTTAGACAGACAAAACCAAAAGACAGATGTTTGGCCACAATGCACAAGGTCTCGGTTGCCAAACATCACTGTCCGGCTTGGTGAAAGATTTGGCTTTGCTTTGCAGCCACAAAACCTGGAACATTGCAGTTGAGTCAAATGTGAGGGGAGAAGCTAAAGCATGCAACTAGACAATAATCCCAAATATACCTGCAAATCTACAGCAGAGAGGCTGAAAAAGAAAAGACACAAGGTATTGCAATGACACAGACAAAGCACAAACCTCAACCTGATTAGAATACTGTGGCAGGATTTTACTAAAGCTGTGCATAAACAAAAGCCCCGCAAACCGCAGTGTTGTAAAGAGCGGGCCAAAATTCCTCCACAACGATGTCAGACACTGATAACATCATGCAGAAAATGATTACTTCAAGTTATTGCTACCGAAAGGGGTTCAAAAGCATCATGGGGGGATTTTAGCTTTTCATGGGACTGAAGAGTTTTTGTTTTTTTTGCAAAAGTTAGTTTGCATCACATGTGTTTAGCATAAAAACAGTTCTTAAGTACGGTGTGTAAAATCATATTGTTAGATGTTGATCGCAGATTACAATCAGCTGCATTCGGCTTTCTTGCCCTTCCCAGTTCAAGTGCATAATCCTAGCTACGGTAGCCCATTTAGGACAAACACATCTGTCAGCTGTTCATCTGTAGTTAATCTTGGCTTACCTCAACCGCCAGTATGTCAGGTACTCACATGCATCTACTCTGGACGAGTTGTAAATCTTTGTGAACGGAGTCTTATTGAAGCTTACTTCTGTCCAGTGACAGCGACAGTGAGTTACTGAGATCATCTTATTTAGGGTTACAGACTAATCAGCGTATATTTAAATACCACATTCTTTTTTTCTATTAAATAACCTCAAACAATTACTGAATCTTTACATAGTCTGCACTCAAAATGGAAAACTTCACTAACTTAAGTTGATGTTACTTTTTTTATTTTTTGAAGCAGCAACAGGACTGCCTCGTGGTTTGTAGGTTTCTGTCCCAGTACATACAGTAAATACTACAAATAAGTACCGAACCCACTCAGTCCTGTGTGTTTCACCCCAGCAGATCTGTGTGCCAGCACGGCTGGACGATATCACTCACACATAACGATAAGGATCACCTTCCAGGTCTGCTGGGTAGCTGCTCGTTTTTCGCCTTTGTCACTGGCGCTAATTCTTAAGTGATGAATGCTACGCTTAGCGAATGTGAAAAGAATCGGGTTGTGCTGTACAGAGGTGTGGCTGCTTCACTTTTCCCTGCTAACTGTTTTCTTAATCTTTAAAAAGAATATCCCATAAAAGACATGTGAATTCATACACCGCCATGATTTTGTCACACAAAACTCTTGCTCAGATGTTTCCACCGTAAAAGCCACAGGCGCAACCAGAGGCAACCGTGTAGCAGTGGAGCTCCAGTACTGTGTGTACTTTGTTCTGGCAGTCACTCACTGAGCTGAAACACATTATTTCTCCACCCATGCCAAGTCTGCAGGAATGAATGTACATACATGCTGCTGTTTCCTCTGCCTCCCCTGATGCTGTTGAAACATGAATGACTCAAAAGAAGTTCGGGGCATATTTCACTAAACTCGCTCCTTCTCTCAGAACCAATCAATCAAATCCCATTCATGTAGAACGGTAACACACGCTGAGCTAAATGCAGTATTATTGTGTAATCCGGCTCACTTTTATTTGGAAATTACCCTCCAGTAAAGGGAATGTCAGGGGAGGAAACAGATTTTATATTCCAAAACTGACATTAATTTGCACGTAAAAACAAAGTATCCATTATATTTCTATTTATGTTTTTTAAAGGTCAATAAGAAAAGATTTTATGTTCACATAAATTCTTTGTGAACTCACCAGGAGAAGTTTAAAGGACCATTAATGGGACTCTACTTGGTCACTTCCTCTAAATACTTGGCTATTTGCAGGCCATTGCTGGTGACAGCCAGTATTGCTAGGTTAAATATGCCTTCCTTTATGCTCATTACATACATGTCAAGTGCACAGGACCTGCCTCTAATTTACATCATTAGACCTAAAATTATTGCTTCCTTCGGTTATGGCAGGAACCAGATCTAGCAGGGAAAATGCAATTATCATGCCCAGAGTGATTCCAAATGGAGAAAAAGCATGGATATCTGATAGGAGTCTGTTAACCTCACATAATTCTAAGCTTTTCTGGATATTTTTCGTGTTTTGGCTAAAATATTAAACCTCACTCCTAAGGTGTGCTAGAAGACCCGTGGACTGCAGAGCAGCAAAAGAAAGCCAGGCCTGCTTCAGAAGATCACAGAGTTAAATGGAGGCAAGACTGAAAACAGTCTGGAGTAGGTTGTTAGGTGTGCAGGAAACAGGGGGTTGGGCACATCTGAGAGCAATCCCACCATGTGACAAAACACAGACATAACAGTCTGCTCAGACACTTGTTACCCCCACATAAACACTTGCCTGAGTGAGATAGCGGTGGAGGGTACAGCAGTGGAGGGCTTGTGTCAATCTGTCATTTATCAACTGCTAATTAACTGTTAATTTGCCAACCTTTGGGTTCAAGCATGCGGTCGATTTATTACTCCCAACAAACAGTCGGTGTGAGCTGCCTGTTCACACCGACCATCACACGGCCTTGGAGAGCCCTGCGTGAACCATCTGCTCCCTTTGGTCACCTCTGCCAGCGATGGAGGTGATCCTTGTACCAGTCACTTGTAAGGCTTGCTATTATGTGTGTTTGTTTGCTGCCACATTTACAGGGATTGCATTATTTATGGCTTTTTGAAGAAGTGTGATTTGATTTTAATTGCTGTAAAATACTTGCGCATACACACGCACACACACCCACGTTGTGTATTGTGCATCATTTTGTTCATAAGCAAAAGGAAAGTAGAGTAGTTCTGATACAGCTGTTCCAGAGGTTATCACAAAGATATAAAAGAGAGTTGGTTCTCTCAGAATAGCAAAATACATAATAATAATCAATTACAAAGATTTAAGGGGAATATAAAAGGTTGAAGTAGCTCCACTCCTGCCCAGAAAAAGACAGATAAAAATGAGCTGTACATGTTGTTGAACTCACCGGTGCTGACAACAGTTTTAGCTGTGGTGGTCCCATTATCCATGTAGAGATGCTGATATATGCATCTTTGTTTTTGTTTTGTTTTTGTCTTACAGGATTTAAAAGGTACATCATCACATTATTGTTTAAGTGTTCAGACAGAATAAACCAAAGATGAAAGAAGCTTTTAAACTACAATAACTAACCAGAGGCGTTACAGTCATGGCTGTCACCCGGCCTTTTTGCTTTTCAGACTCGACAAGCTAAATATGTACTGTATGCTAACATGTTAACACCTAGCATGTTAGCATGTAAGCATGTACATGTTTGCTAACGTTTTCAGGACTTTACATTGTGCACTATCACAGTAGCTATTCAAATACTTAAATGTATACTAGCATCGGCCTGCAGAAACATGCATGTACATGTTAATTTTGCACTATTTTAAACATAGTTTATGTTTATTTTTGGGTCTAAAGAAAGTTTACATTGCATAAAATAACATTAAAATAACATTAGTATTAGTAAAGTATTCTGATTCTGATTTTTGCTAAAGATTTCCCCCACAGGTTAATTAAGTCCTGTTTTGATCACTTGTCAGACACATGAGCACATTTTTGGTTAGTCTTTTACGTCCTGATACCTAGATTGACCAAAATGAATGAGACTACCATTTTCCTATGTAAACCTATGAGACAGAAGTCTTTTGCAACCACAGGTACACCCCCAGCCTAAAACGAATACACTTAAAGAAGGCACTTCAATGTTTTACTTTTCAGACTCTGTTATAGTGTAAATACAGCCAGCTAACACCACCTCCAGTGTTGTCATGAAGCTGGTGGTATTGTGTCTTTCCCATCAGGTTACAAACAATTTACTATTCAAAAGAAAATCAGACTTTGTTATTATAATACTTTTATCTTGAATATTTAACATGGAAATGTTCATATACAACATAAAGACACTAACAAGCTTTTCTGACCAATCAGTCTCACCAGCTGGCTCACTAACTGTAACACAGATATAAAATACTTTGACTATAAAAAAGACTGTCATAATAAAGCCAAATACACTGTGCATGACAGCAAAGAAAACACACTGTTGCCATTTAATAGTGATATGTGATGAAATATGTCTTTGACTTCAGAGCCAAGTCTGTAAATTATTCTGGTGAAAAGCTGTCAGCGAGTGAAATATTCAGAATCCGGTCCATCCTGATCGTTTTCTTAGCAGACAGCAAGGGTGTGTGTTGGTGATATCTGAGAGTGGGTGTTCTCCCGAGTGTGTGTGTGTGTGTGTGCCAGTGCAAGAGAGTAAAACAAACATGGGTCTGCCTGTGTACGTGTGTGTGTGTGCTGACAGCAAAGGCTATTAAGCCAGCAGATGGAAGCGCCTACCACACTGAGGTGACAGCACATGTCAGAACGACAGAGGAAATGCCCCCATAAAGCATCACTGTTGACAGCTACAGCTTGGGCTGCCTGACACCCGACATGAAGCGCAGCGCCTGGCCAGGTCATGTCTGCTAACACACGTACACACACACACACACACACACACACCTAACAGATCAAACCATTCTAGCGGGAGGACAGTTCAACAGGTCTCCTCAGAAACATCACAAAAGCCTGCAGCCTGCACAGGGTGGTTGGTGTTAGCTTCAGCACATACATCATACATGACAGCAGGCCAGCATTAGAATCCTCATTCTCTCTGTTGACAACGAGAGGAGGGAGATCACGCTCTTGCTTGTTGTGCAAATGGAAAATAATTCCAATAATAAAACCAACTCTCCACACTAATCTGTTCCTGTGCATGCTCCACTTAAACACAATTACAGTGAAACAGGATGCGTGCGGCTAATCCCTTTAAAATGAATCAGAAACTCAATGATAAATCTCCAGCTCATGTAAACAGAGGAGTCCAATGAGGGCTATTTGAAATCCTAATTTCTCAGGCTAATCACCTCTCAGAGCAAAGACAGCCTGGGATTTCAGCGGTTATTACGGAAAGGTATGCCCAGAGATAGCAAACTCAAGATTGGATTCGGCTGCTCCTCCACACAAACACACACTTTCACCCACTTCAGCAATTACGCTCACTCAAGCGCACAAGTTTAAAGCCTGGTGCCAAATGAGACCGTTTTGCAGGGATTTCACTTCCTTCGGCAAATCTCAGAGGCACTTTTGAGAAAGGACAGACTATTTACTAACAGTCTGATTGCATGTGTTGTGGGGCAGAGGAGCAGCACACCTGTTAGACACAGGGCACACACACACACACGCGCGAATTAATTAACTACAACGTGAATGACAGCCTATCTGGAATCAAATACAGTAGCTGCAGTGAAAGCTCATAAACTTTATCCGCCCGTCGGCCCCTGCACCAAGGCTTTGAAGCTTTCCACACCGTATTTACCTCACCCTTACATTGCTATGTGAAGATTAACATCTGCATAAGTAATTAATCCTCGTTCCATATAACATTTGTGAACCAGGTAAATGAAGCCTCTTTTTCCAATTTGCCTAACATATTTGTCTTGGGATTAAAGTGGCTGCATTTAGCGGCTGCTCAAACATACTGTCTCAGTGTGCTCCCCATTAGACTGAGCATGCCCTGATTGAAGGACAGGGCATGCTCAGTCTAATGCGCTCTCACAGTCCAACCAGAGGATTTCCTTACACCAACACCCTGGCCGCCGCTCGCTTGATCAGACCCAGGACTCAGTGTATTCATCCCCCTATGGAGGGGGGGCGTCAGCGTGTGAGAGCTCACCTCGGTGGTAATGACAGCCCACTGAAAGCAGACCTGTGGTGCGCTTGAGCTAGCCAGATCTTTTCAAGATGCCTGCAATCAGGTGCTCAGGACCATGTCATTGCTCAACATCTCGCACTCGCACACAGAACCGGTTCGAGTCCACCGACGAGCGAGGTTTCCTCAAACTCTTCCTCGGTGAAAATGCATGAGTGGTTGGCTTGGCGCTTGGGGTTTCAGAGTAAAAATGTTCTTTTTTTTCTGGCCTCCTTGCAGAACTCCCACTTTGTGAACCGTACTTTTCACATCTAGCTTAATTATAACTGAGAGCTGCTGGATATTGCTTTTTCTTTCTGAGTGTTCAAAGCTTTGAATGCTAACTGTTGTAAACATCAGAACCATTAAATGTGCTTTACATAATCTTACTCAGGGCAACGGTGAGGCGTATCTCTCTGAAGTTTATTTCCTGTAACACATCATTTAGGGCCAAGCGTTCCCAACAGGTCATTAAAATCCCTATATAAGAACAAAACTGCAAATGTTTGTGCCACAGGCTGGAAAAACAGTATTCGATCAAAGCACTTTAATTTTAATCATTCATGTTTTCCTTGCAGTTTGGTACCCACACTTTGAAATTGAAGAAACAGAAAATAAACACAGCATTTCTGGTAAAGAAAACACGGACAAATTTACCCCGCTTTGTCTTTCTGTCTGTGATTGTTCCGTGTACTGCCCACTCCAACACACCCACTTCTGCCAGCAGAAACATACCGCTCACCCACGCACACATATACAGGTCGGAAATGGGGGGAAACAGTGCTATTATTTACATGTTTTCCCACATTTGTAAAAAAAAAAAAAAAAAAAAGTTAGGTTTTGAAAAAACACACAGACGCAGTTTTTCTCTGCAGTTCGACAAATAAGCTCTTTGATAACTTTAGGGAAAGTTCATTGTCTCATTTCAGGTTAAAGCACCTTTGTCATAATGGTACTTGTCTGCAGAGCGAAAGAGGAAACAAATGAACAGCATTTGATTGACCCATCCATCCACCCTGATCACCCTGAGGGGGTCGCTAGAGGGGCTCATTCAACATTTAGTTTAGTTTTTTTTTTAGGAATTTGCTGAAGTGACTTAAGAGGCCATATTTACTCACCTACAGTATGTTGTAATCATGGATGTAGCCATGACACTCACTCGTGCTTCTATTACTGGTCACTCATTGTATTATAATAAAAAAGCCGTCCTTAAATAATTCAGTTTCTCAAACGAGACTTAGACCTAAAAGGTCTTTCCAACATAAGAAAATGTTTTATGCTTTAAGCCAATCTCAGCATTGTTGAGATGTCAGACAAAGATGGCTGTGGCTCAGGAGGAAGAGCTGGTTGGCAAGTCACCTGACCTTCCTATTCCAGTCTGCATGTCCAATTACCCTCGGGCAACATATTCAACCCCAAGCTGTCCAAATGCATGGGTGCGTCTATGAGGTGCCCAAGTACAGAATATTAATGAGTGAGGCTTATGCTAAAAAGTGCTTTGAGTTCCCAGTTTGTGACATAAACATATTTTTTTTTTAGCAGTGGTTAACCAACTAACATTTTGAATTGTAATAACCACTGCTAAACTTTGAGTCTTATTTGGAAAAATAGTAACACTGTAGACATAATGCTGACATTTGCCCATTGTTGGGCTTTCTAGCACTGGGACATTTGTGAACAACAACTTTTTTGTATTATCATTTTTTATTGAACAGATGAAAAACAAGATGAAATATTGTCATTTGAATAACAGGGAATTCTACCATGACATTGCCAGGTCTCTTGGAAATGAGATTTTAATCTCAATAAGATTTTTTACCTGGATAAATAAAGGACTAATAATATTTTTAAAAAACGACTGAAAGTTACGATCGAACATGCTGACATGCATTTCTTCTCCTACTGAGCTAACTGGTCATGGTCTTCATCTTCCTTACCCCGTACAGAGATCCACACCGAGGGCGACTGATGGTCAGTTTATACTTCTACTTTTTCCAACTTATCACAGCAACAACGGTCACCTTCTCACCAAGCTTCTTGCTGATGGTCATGTAGCTCATTTCAGTCATGCACAGGTCTACAGTCTCGTTCCCGACATCCTTGGACAGGTGTGCGTTATACCTGTTATAAGCTGAGATCAAGAGTATTGATTGATTGATTGTAATCTGTGTCACATGGGCCCACATCCAGTCTGTGGGGGGCAGAGTTCTGGTTCGGTACCTTTTTCGCTCAATGACATGCAAATAAATTCGTAGCTTATATATTCTATCTCTCTTCATTAAAATTAAATTACCATAAAAATGTTCTGTAACTACGTAATGACTGTTAATTTCATTGTAAGAGAGCAAACTTAGAAATTCAGCAGAAGATCATATACACTTGCCTTCTTTGCTGTAGAAGGCAAGTGTATCGAACCATCTCTTTGAGATGATTGGCTTGGACATCTATTGTATGTGTGCACAACTTTAGCGTCTTTACCGAGCAGCTTTGGCTTTCATACCGTGACCAGTTTTGCCATACAACGCATACAGTTCTAAACACCAAGAAAAAATAACGGATTATTTTTTCTTGGTGTTTAGAACTGTATGCGTTGTATGGCGTCTAGGACAATATATGCACTATTTTCCATAGTCTTGGGTCTGCCATACAAAGTGTTGCTGTGAGGCTCGGGCCATGTGCGGACACTGTGCAGGCTGCTCTGTGGTCCAGCCTGCTCTGCAGCCCTCTCTGTATTATTACAGCTGTAAGCGTGCCAGCCAGGGGAAATTTGTCTGCAATTCACCTGAATTAGAAGCGCTAACCCAGCTCTCCCGTGGCATGGTGTAATGGTTTGTTTATTTTTGAGGTTTTGCTTTTAGCAAATCATTCCTTATCTGTCATTTGCTTATTGTCCCATTGAGAAGTTCCAAAGGGGCTTGGTGTGGGGGCAGGAGGTCGTTAGCACGCGGCCCACAGAAAGCCCCACCTTTACACTCTTGGCTAAACAGAGCGACTCTGTAAGGGTAGCACATCCATTTAAGTGCCTGCACCATGTTTTCTCTGCTCCACTCACCCTGGATTTTTGTTTATCTGGCTTGTTTGAGATTTCGAACAAAGACAGACTTTGAATAAATGCCACTGTTATTCTAAATGAAAGATTCAACCTGCCTAAAAATAGATCTTGATTATAAAGAGTTTCTCTCTGCTCACGCTGACTGCAGCACACATTGTTTTAGCAGCGCAGCTTTAGTCTGTAATCAGTGAGGCGGGCTCTGCAAATCCCCCTCAGTAAGCCACATGAATGAGGCCATCAAGATGTAAATTATCACATGATTGTCTATAAATCATGTCATATGGTGCACAAATATGGTAATGTGGTGAACATCTCAAATCACTGAAACACTATATTTTCTTCAGACAGCTCAAATGAGCATGGGATAATGTTATGCTTATCAATTTTCCATTACGTGTTTCATTTTCTGGGGTCACTCCGAATTTGCTTGTTTCCATAAACAACGTTAAAGCGATTGGCCGAGACAGCCGTGAATGAGAAAGAGACAGGCTGAGGACGATGTGAAATCACCCAAAGGGGGAAGAGATCATTAAGACACAAACAGCCGTTCTAAGGGGGTTTAACAGAAGTGACACAGCGGCCAAGTGTTCCTTGATGTGTGGCTAAGTGTGTGTGTAATGGTCCTGCAGATGTCTTTAGCTTTCCTGCCTATTGAGATGTGGTTGGTGTGGGAAGTGGATTGTGTTTTTTTTTGTTTTTGTTTTTTTTGTAGCCGGGGTTGAGCCGGGCAGCTTTGCTGTTCTAAATCAGCCCGTCACACACCACTGCCTCCCTGTCAGAGGCCTATCTGCTACCACTTACTCAGAAATGCAACAAATTTTCTTATAATTGCTTAAAATTTTGTCGTGCTTGTAAATACTTGTGCTTTGACAGTTCATTTATTTTGTTTGATTGCTGCCGGATATATATAGCGCAGGGCTGCCTACATGCAGATTCCATGTGTCATCCAAATACTGCAGTAAGACAAAAGTGGCTATGATGATTATCCACTGGTTTCAGGGTGTTTATTTACTCACTGAGGTCGAGGAGAATTCGGCTATAATTGACATGCGTTCGAGCTTCGGATGGCATCCCTTATGGCTTTCTATGGGAGTGTCTGACAGAAGCATTGAAAGCTCATTATCTTAGAAATCTGCTTCTGCTTCCCATCATTTTCTAACCCCATTTACTGTCAGATGCGAAATGGTTTGGGAGCTGGTGCACAAACACAAACTAGTGGAACTTTTCAGACAGAGTAGGTGTTAGGCACTCAGCAGTGACCACTGGACAAGCAGGACAGCTAGTTTCCAATATTTGTTGGGTTTTGTCATTGCAACACTTTAAGTTGAACCCACATGTGCTGCTCATGTGACTTGTCAGAGTTTTCCTGTCTCTGAGCTGTGAAAACTCCTGAGCTGCATCATTTTTTTATTTTTTTTTATATGCTGATTTTTGATTTTACATACTGTTGTAAACTCCTTTTGGGCAGCTTTGGTTTTCTGTGTGACAAGAATGAAATATTCAATTTTGCAGATTAAATTAAAGATGTATTTTTAATATAATTTAGGTGTTAAAATGCGAAAAGATTTTTAAATTTGAAATCTAATTTAATTTGTTTCAACATAAAAATGTTTCATAGAGCATCTTTAGAATCAGTGGTGGATTCAGACATTTTACATGGGGGAAGGTAAAGGAGGGGCAAGTGGTCTAGGCATACAGCTCTTCAGTAAAGCATGTGAAAAACTGTAAACGGAATACTTTAAAAATATTTACTGTATCATTATCTCTTCTAAGAAAACAAAGGTTTTTTTTCACAAAAAAGCAATTCGTTTTTATAAGTATTTAAGGACATTTTTTGGGGGGGGGCTCAGGAGGGCACTGGCGGAGGGCAAGGCCCCCCCCCCTTGCTCCCCTTAGATCCGTCTGTGTCTAGAATGACTATACAACTTTATCCGGTGAACATCAACACTGCATAAAGTGGAAATAAAGTATAATAAATCCACATTAAAATATTGCCCAATTCTGCAGTTCCCCTTTGCTCAGTGAAGTGTTTTCATGTCATGTAGTTTCTCGATGTGCTTTTGTTGCTTTTATTTCCCATGTCATCAATCTTGTTTCCACCCACATAAAATGTTTTTTCGGTGGGAAAGCTCAGCATGACCTGTGCCATGCAGCAGACAGAGTGAGGTTGGTCACTAGGTAGTGAACACAGTAGAGCCCAGGGGTTAAAGATGTCTCTCAGGGGCGGTAGAGATACAAAAGCAAGCCAAAAGAATACCTTCGATTTAAAGTTCATTTTGACTTATTCATTAAATCCGTGGCTACATCAGTGACTGACAACATTTCAGCACTTACACCTCTGTGGCTGTGTAGTGACACTTCTAGGGAAGCGCACGTTAGGTTATGCCACAAGGTTTCAGAAGAGTGTGTGGATACACACTTACTTACCACATTGATTTCACTACAGGGATGGACACACACTTACACACAAAGCAGGCCACAAAGAAAAACACTTTGTGTTGATCTTGTGTACAATAAACGCAATGTTTATTCTGACCCATATTTTTAAAACTAAACCAATTCAATTATTTGTTTAACATTTCCTAAAAGAAATAAGATCATTTTAAAGAAAACATGGGAATAATTTTTTTTTTAGGATTTATTTTATTGAAAAATGAGAGATATTAGATTATATTGTGACTAAATGACCTTTCAGAGCATTTTTATGTGAAGACTTTTTACTCTCCGTCTATTCTCTGACACGTCTATCCAAGAATTTGTCCACCAGTGACAGGAGCTGCATCTAAGCCTCATCTCTGCTTCTCCAACCCACGGACAATTAAGCACAAAGGAGTGACAATGTGGCTGCTGTCCATCCCGAGAGAGCCTCCAGCGGCTGCCACGCTCCATTTCACCTCCACAAACACGCAGTAATGTTGTTCTGATTAAAGGCCTGATAGTGTGGCTGTGGATGAACAGCAACTGCTCAGCAGTCAAACAGGGTCACTGATTCTGTGGGAGTCAAGATGGGAAGATGAATCCAAGACTCTTTCAGATACAATCAAATATGTTTAAGAGATGCTTCACTGATTGCACTTTAGACAGATTACAAAGATGCCACTCGCTTTGACAGATTTCCACAACAACTAGCTGTAAGTTGCTACAAGTGATCCTAATGCAACGCAAAGTTTACCCGTTGGCTTATTTCTCCTCAGGGCTCACACAGAACTATGGACACTCCTAACTAAAGAAAAATAAAAAACAAAAACTTCTAAATATGGGATAATTAAAAAAAAGAAATGTTTTCACACCAAAACTCAAAATTATGAAATTAAAGAAAAAGTAAACTTTAAATTAAAATTGATTTGTTTTTTTTAATTTGAGGCAAAAATGAAAAAATATGAGCGTGAATTAAAGTATTACAAAAATCAAAACTGTGTGGAGTAGTAGTAAGAGTAAAAAGACTCCAGATTTCCTGGATTATATAGTGAAACATGAAATCATGCTGACAAACAAGTTTGATTTTTTTTTTCAAAGTCAAACAAATAAAAAAGATAAAAAGCAAAGTTGTTATAACTATTGAGCGGTGCAGAACGTTTTGTCACTTTAACGCTCAACGTGATACAATGAAATGATACAAACATTCTTTGAAAATCGTTTGAATATATTTTTCTCTTTGGCCTGGCATCACGTGGCGAGGTTGCATGGTGAATGCCTCTTAAACCATGGTGGCCTTCTAACTCCTCTCCTCACTTAGCCCAGTGCCTGCAAGATAACTGCATAGCATTCATCTTCATAATAGAGCCTGGCTGGATTTGTCCCCCATTTAGCTGGGCTAAAGGAAAGCATTACAGCCAGCAGGCATGTGACCACATAATTTCAGCCAGAGAGGCCTATGCTTCCTCTGTTTGCTGTCATTATGCCCTCTGTAAGCCACATAAAGGCCCAGCCATCCTGAGGAGATCGCTGCACTCCTCACTGCTCTGCCTGATTGGCTATTATCTAAATGAACCAATGTTCTATATCAGGACTTCTGACTACATAACTACCCTGTTAATATTCAGAGGAAGTGCTGGAGGTCAGGGTGCTCTCAGTCGCTTGACCTCAGGGTCGCAGGAACCTGAGCTGCAGAGTGGCACATGGCAATGAATGAGCCCTAATGGTTTAGATGGTATCTGTTACACAGCCGGGAGAAAGCCAATCTCTCCGGGCAATCTGACTGTGGAGAAAAAGCAGAGGCTCGAAAATAAACCCCACTTGTTTCAAAGTAGGATAAAGCTGCTTCACCAGCGCCCCATTGAAATTCCCATCTAGAATGACAAATAATTACACACAGATGACCGAACGGCGGCTTCAGATGCGGCACGGCTGTACGCGGCATGTGCAGCCGCAGTTGCTTCGAGAAACTCGTCCAGGAAATGCAGTGACTGATTTGGATTGTTTGTTTGTTTGCTCAGTGCTTAAGTGACTTCAGCACCTTGTTAAGGAGGCCACATGCTATCTGGGGGCCACTCTCAGGAGCCCGTCTGGAAGGATTAGGTGAGCATTTGCTTCGTTTGGGCTAAAAACCGGGCCTTTGTGCAGATGTTTAAGATACTTGTTGATGCGTGGCGGAGCTTTGAGTTCCCTTAAAATACTTTGGTAAACATTGGGCTTATCCGCAGCAGCAAAACCATAACCTTAAAGAGCGCTTTCAAAAGCAATTTCCCTCCCATACTATTGCGTGTAAACAGAGTAATTGTACTTAGGAGACTCCCACTGTCAGCTGAGTGTAATTTAAATCCACATCATCCACAATGAAATCAGAGCCACTTAAATAGAAATAGCAATGTCACTCAAAAATATTCTTAGTACTACTGCCACTGCTTATGTTAGAATTTATAGTAATGGTTTTATATATATATATATATATATATATATATATATATATATATATATATATATATATATAT
>VUQR01008645.1:30541-41153 GCA_015108515.1 Hemichromis elongatus | reverse complement strand
TGTTTTGGGGGGGTTGGGGGGGGGGGGGGGGGGCATTGCTGGGGGCAGGTGAGGGCTGATAAAACACCCAACATTGCATTTCTTATCAGGTTTTACTTGGGGTCAACTATGTTGAAAAGGACAGTTTACAAGATGGTAGTGTAACCTCATATGATGTATGGTTTAAAGATTGTGGCACTGACAAAAATACATGAAGCTGAGCTGGAAGCGGAAGAGCTGAAGATGTTGAGGTTTTCGATAGGGGTTACCAGACTGGAAAGGATTAGAAATGAGCTCATCAGAGGGACAGCTCAGGTGGAGCAGTTTGGAGAGAAAGTTAAAGAGGCACAGCTGAGATGATAGACGTGTGCAGAGGAATACAACTACTCAATGCCAAACGCATAGTATATTTACAATAAGTGAGTCTTTCCTTTTGAAACTGTATTAATAGCATATAAAATCCTACATGTCCAGGCACCTGGGTATATAACACAGCTATTGAGGTCAGCCTCTCCAATCATGTGATCGGGGTCTTAACTGTTTAATACTTAAGTGTTCAGCTACTGTTGAACACTTATTTTTATAGGATAGGTTTTCTTTAATCATTATTTTTGGCCATAGCATGGATGAAAGTGTGTATATGGGAATAAACATGAGACCATATGTTTACTCTGTGTCTGTATGCTGGAACATGTATACTTATTTTTCAAGTGTGGTTTTATTCAAACTGTGAAGCACTTTGCAACTGTTATTGTTAATAATAATATAATCACCAGTTTGATGTTTGTATTTAGATCTAAAGACATCTGATGTGATTACAGGATCCCACTCTCCTCACCCTGATGTAAAAGTCTCCGTTTTCGTCACCAGAGCGGATGCGGAAGGTGTTGTAAGCCCTTGCAGAGACACTGGTAGCCTGAATCTGGAAGATGTCTGAGGGGACGGAGCGCTCAGAGGTGATGCTCATGTAGCGGTGCACGATGGAGAAAGGCAGCTCTCGACAGGCGGGGTTGCTGATGGGACACACGCAGCGGCTGGATGTACAAATGCACACACAGAGAAGCAAACAGTTCAATTTAAGAGAACAGTTGTGTTCGTAGGAAAACATCATGAGCAATTAGAAAAACAGCCAGCAGAGGGAGTAGTATGACTGAGAAGAATGGGCTAAAACCTAAACAAATAATGAACAGTAGACATTTTTTTTCCTTCATGTTTTTCTAAAAATCATTTTATACTACTAAATCTTCAGGGATATGTTAATAGTGACCCACACCTGTTACTGAGCCAGCACTTGTTCACAGATGTAATGGTTTTCTTATTGCATTGGAACACGTTCAAACGAAAAGGTTGAAAATTTGGACTCATACGTGGAAAAAGTAATTGGGGTAATCTTAGAGTTTGAGCCAAACTCTGCACAGGGGCTGATTATACTCGGAGCCGATGGCCAGCACATATTTGAGTAATTGAGAAAAGGTGTGTGGAGCTGCGTGTTCGTGTACGCACATAGAAGCTTTCACGAAGTGTCACTCACTTGTCAGACACTTGGATGTAAGGTTCCTGGCAGCGGTTCTTGTCCACACACTGGTATCGTCCATGGATATTCACGCAGTTCTGCGTCTCCGTACACTCGTGTTCTCCCGTTTCACATTCGTTTATATCTAAAGCGAGCAAACAGCTTGTGATTTTTTGCTGAACAGCAGACAGGGGCACGAGAACAAGGATGAATAGGCATTGACTCAGTGCACCATTTGTGACTCTGAGAGCACAGAGGGGAAGGTGTTAGTTTCAGGAGGAAATGGAGGCAAGCGCGCTTACCCTGACACATTCTGGTGCCCAGCAGTCGGTATCCCTCGGGGCACATGCAGGAGAACTTCCCTGGTTCGTTGACACACTGGTACTGGCACAGGTAACTGGAGTAGCTGCACTCATCGATGTCTGACAATCAGAAGGTTGAGTTTTATTAATTGTTGATAACTAATGAGCAAAGAAACTAAGAAGGATAAGCGTGCACTATTGCTATCACTCCTTCTATCCTTCATTACCTTTACATTCAAAGCCATCTGGCCCAAGCTCGTAGCCCTGATCACAGCGACAGAGGAAAGTGCCGTATGTGTTGTAGCATCTCTGCGAGCAGGGGGCACCCATCTCACATTCATTCACATCTGAAAAGAGGAAAAGCAGAGAATCTGAGGACTATTGTAGGCTCTAGATCAAAGGATTTTAATAAAGTTAAAAACCCCAAACTTTGTGTTCATGTCAGTGTGTACAAGTTGAACATGTAGTTTTCCAGTTTTATTTTTTTTAACGTAAGACTGGGTCTGGTCGATAAAAGTGATGTCATGAACTTCTGGAAATCAAAACACCAATAAAAGTAGAAAAACATGATTCATTATGCAGTGACAGTTGTGAAGTTATAAGCTAATGATGTAATTCAAATCCTATCAAATTTAACTCACGTGGATTTAATGAAGAAAGAGATGAGCTGAGTTTTTCTGAGGTCAAAGCCTCAATAACATTTCCAATTTAACTTTAATAACTACTCAAATCATCATGAATATTGAATGTTTTACTGAAGCTTTTAAGAGCTTTACTTTCTAGCTAAAAGCTTGGTGCAGATGTTTTACCTGTAAACCTTTGAAAGTAGCTGTGACAGCTGTACTCACATACAGTTTTTGGGCATTTCAATACTGCCATTTGCTTTTACTTTACATTTGTATTCTTTGTTTTACAGAATAGGGAAAATATTCAACTATTTGGCAAAAAATATGCAAATAATGTAATTAGTTGTTTTATTGGAGCCCTTATTATTTTTAAAAATGTATTATTTTTATTATTTTTGGGGGAGGGGGAGGCTCATTAAACTGCCAAACAAATTAAAGAGGTTTAAATTAACTACAGCATTAACAAGAAGTAATGGGGAGTGATACTGAGAGAGGGAGGCAACAATATACATTTGCAAGCACATCAACAATTACAATTCTTGATGTTAACCTAAATGAACATTAAGCTTACATACCTTTACTTTAAATGTGAATTATTTCACAGTTTTTATAGGCAATATTAGCAGGATTGTTACTCACACTGATGTACTCTTAAAACTCACCAATGCAAGATCGATTGTTTCCTGCCAACTGGAAACCGGGTTCACACTGACAAGAGAAGGAGCCGGGCACATTGACACATCGATGCTGGCAGTACCTGTACCTGCACTCATCAATATCTGAGAGACAAATAAGAGTTATTATGAACATGATTTAAATTTCTAAAGATTTTTGGACATTTTTGGGCACGTTGTCACAGAGGGGGGCTATGTTGTTCTTTTCCAGCTTCTTATTCTTACTCTGGGACTCAACTTGAGTAGCTTTGAATGATTCACAGTTCAAAGAAATTGTTATTTATTTCTGTCTGTTTCAGTGCTTGTAAGCCTCGCCTTATTTCCATATAAGGAGGTCTTTGCTGAGCTGCCATTTGCTCCCACAAGAGGAGAAAAAACAGTTGGAAACTGGGCATTTAGAGCAGTCTGAAGTCTGACTTCTTGGCTCGACCTTTTATGTATGCAGACTTCATTATTTGAGACTCAAATCCAACATGGTATATGTGATAGAAAATAAAGAAACTCATAATAGTCGAGTTAGGCTTAATTATACCAGTTAAAGGTGAAATCCGAAATATCTCACCAACGCACTCTGTGCCGACTTTCCGGTATCCATCCGGACACTGGCAGGTGAAGGCGCCCACTGAGTTGATGCACTCCTGGCTGGGTTGGCAGTCGTGCTCGTGTCGCTCGCACTCATCGATGTCTGTGTTTGTGGGGGAAGTGACACAAAGGCACATGTTTAAAACACCGTTATTGTGAGCGAATACAGCATCATGCAGCATGACTGACAGATACAGTGTGAGTGTTACATGCCACTGGCCACTACATTCCCCTCACATGCACCCAGCAGCTGAGAACATCATGTTGAGTCATGTTTGCTGTGTCATGCAGGCCACTTTCTCGCTACAAGTCTTAAAACACAGCAGCTGTTCTTGTGTGAAATCCTCCAAATTCCTGCACTGTCTGCCCGCCTCCCGCGGACTCATGCTCACTCACACCCACACAGATTGCACCCACATGCTGCCTCCAGTCCTAACACCTGTTACAGCCACCTGTCCCTCACAATCTGTGGCCGCCAACAATAAGTTTACACAACCACACACACAAACACGATTAACGATCGCTCATCCTGCGGCCACCTGTCCACCTCCAACCCCCAGACCCACAAACCAGACACCCACCAACACAGCTGTTTCCCTGAGGCTCGTAGCCTAGAGGGCACGGGTTTAAGGGCTCAGCGGGTGTAATGGGAGGATCTATAGGAGCAGGGATGAGTGACGCAGAACGGGGAAGGCACAGGTAGCCTCCATAGTGGTTGAAGCACTTCATTTCCCCTTTGCAGGCATCAGGAATAGTCTCACACTCATTTATGTCTGATGGGAGATAGAAATGTAAAACAGGGTGAGATTTGAGAAGCAAGAAGAGAATCAAGGTGTTACTTGATTTAACATAGCCTTACCTTTGCAGTGCTCAGTCTGAGGGTCCCAATGATACCCATCTGTGCATTCCTGCAAAACGCAGCAAACACAGCGCGTGTGTGAGAAAATGATGGAAAGAAAGATGTGAACAGCCCCCCTGTGCCAAGTAGTTGCATAATGTATTCATAATACATAATAAATTTCCCAGCAGTGAGACATGTTAAAAAAAAAAGAAAAGAAAAAGTGGAGGACAGAAAAACTTGTTTCCTCTGCTAAGCCAAAAAGACAAGAAGCCTGCTTCTGTTAAAGGATTTGTGACATGTAAACCACTTTCCTAAAGCAAAATGTCACCCTGAATAACAAAAAAAAGTATTTAAGGCCACTGTTTGGAAAAAGGGTCATTATCATTCAAGGGAAAAACGCTGCTGTAACCTGCATGGAAAGAAAAACCCGAGACTTGAAGAAACATGGTATTAAAACCAAATTTAACCCCAGCAATGAACACTCTAAAGTCCTGAGAAGGAAACATTTATGTGGAACTTTGAACAAGAAGATGATGAGGCAATGAGAAAGAGAGCAAAGAAAGAACAGAGAGAGGACTGGAGGCCAGCAATTCAACACAAAACCTGTAATATGAAGTGACAGGTGTGGAAAAGAGATGCTAATAAAAAAGAAAGGAGTAGGAGAGGGAGAGAGAGAGAGATTCATCCATCCTTACCGTGTAGGTGTCACTTTCTGTACGTGGCTGTGAAATCGCACTGCGGAGGAGCACAGTCACACATATGCACACACACAAGAATGGCACACAAACACCCTGCATACTAATGTACTATTTGATGGGAGATTGGGAGATCGGACTGGAGCATGCACACGAGCGCACACACACAACAATCAGACAGGTAGCAGTGCCCTGAAGACGAGCCTTTGTGATGTGCAGAGCAGTGGTATCTGTGTTCACAGAGAGAGACAGAGGGAAAGAAGGAGTGGGAGAAAGAAAAAAAAACGATCAAAAGATAACATTTGAAACTCAGAAATCACAAAAACGGTTTGATTCAGTCTCAAAAGTCTCCTGTACTTAAGCTGTTCCCACAGCTGAGATGGATAAATCAACTGGAAGCAAAGGCACCAGAGCCAATTTTTAAGAAGTCAGTCAGAACGCAAACAGTTCGTTTCTTGGACTCAGTTCACCGTTTGACAACCAAACAGTTCCCCCTTGATGGCAGCAAGAATAAATGGAGTGAATCACTGTGCCAGGTAAGAACATAAACACTGTGACGTCCTCCAAATTTCTGCTGAAAATAACAAAGTCAACATCACAGAAATACTTTCATATTAGCTGCTCACAGAAAGCTCTCTATGTCTGCACGCTGGCAGCCGGCGGGGTGTCAGTCCTGCTGAGCGCTGCCTCCAGAGGTTCGGTCTTCAGTGTATCAGAGCTGCATCAGTGGGAACACATAAATCCGGGTCAAAACATCTTTCTTTTTCTTTTTTTTTAAGACAAGCCTCTCCTGCTCAGCTGCTTCAGTCTCACAGCTTAAGTTAGTTTGAGTCTACCAAACGTCTTTTCTGTAGAATCCGAGTCATGTTTGTTTAATGGACGGGGGAATCTGTCTGCCAAAATAACCAAACACATTAAATGCTCCACTTAAGTAGAATTTTTGGTTCTTTACTTGTGTAACTTCCAATTTTATGCCACTTTCAACTAAACTGCATTTCACAGGGAACATTTGTACTTAGTAAATGAATCTTTATTTAACAAAAACTTTGCTTATAAAACTGTATGGATTTTTATGGATTAAAGGACATGTTATGTCGTTATATGTCTAAGTAAGCCTGTTTTGGTTTACATGCAATGCTGTGCAGAGAAAGCAGCTGAACTCCTTTAAAAGAGTTTGTGCAATCACAGTTTTATTTTTTTAAAAATATTTAAAACTTAAAGAAAGTTTTCACAGAACTTTATTAAACACCCTTACTGCTTCTATCAGATTTAAGAGCTTAAGTAGCAGCCAGGAGCTGATAATGAACTGCACTTAATTAGGCGATCTTTAGCAGCTGTGACCTCCTCTATAAAAGCAGATGTTTTGGCAATTTGCTGGTCTGAAGCTTTTAGGTGTGTTAACCCAGTTAGACAAGCAAATTCAATCTGTGCAAAGGTCAGAGAAACTTTTCAGGCCTGAGTTAAATGTAAAAGTTCAAGGCAATCCAGTAAGAAAAAGACTGAATAAGTATGTCTTGTTTGTAATGGAAATGACAATAGCTTACGTTTGAAAGTTGCTTCTGAACAAACCACAAGATTTCTGGAACAATGTCCCTTGGACAGGTCCGCCCAAAGTGGAAATGTTTGACCAAACACAGAATATCAGCATAAACGTCTCATACTGTCTGGCATGGTGGTGGAGAGGTAATTATTTGGACTTGGGCACCCTGGAGTCACTGAGTGGACCTCTGTATACCAAATTATTCCACAGTAAAATGTAAGGCAATCTGCTTGCTAGAGCTGGGCTGAAACTGGATCATGAAACAGAACAATGACACAAAGCACTGCAGCACATCTTCAACACAATTGCTGAAAAAGAAAAGAATCACTGGACCAGTCATAGATGACTGAAATCCTGTGGTGGGTGCTTAATAGTCTCTATGCATTAATGTGAAAAACTGTTTGACAATAAAAAAGAGCGGTTGCATGGATGAAAGAAGAGTTGGCCAGATTACTTCCACAATAGAGTCACACAGATGATGACTACTTCAGAGTCAAATTTAAAAAAAAACAACCAACAACTTCATTTTCCTGTGACTGTAGAGTGTTACAGGATTCAATCTAACCAGTTGCCCAGTGCAGAGTAAAAAGATGTGCACAGTGTTTACTATATTTATTGTAAAGCTTCAGTTACTATGACTATTTTCTGATATAGATTTAAAATCTAAACTAGATTTGCCCTGTAACAACTTGGGTACCTGTCTAGGGTGTACCCCGCCTGGATGTATATAAAACATAAATCATTAGCCTTGGTTATATACTTATAGATTAAGCTAGCAGCAAGTAATTCAATTGTTTTTTTGTTTTTGTTTGTTTGTTTGTTTTTTATTGTTCAGTAAAAAATACACAATATACAAAACATAAAACAGTCCATTACAAATACTTTTATCTTATCTGCCTGGATTCTTGTAGAAAAAAATTAACCAAAATGCTACTAATCAACATGAGAATAGAACTAACAGCATGACCATTTAACTTTCATATTGGCCTCTTTAAATTGACTTCCATTATACTTTAGACTAAATGTTTAGACTATATTATCAAAATATAAGGACCCCATCTTTGATGTCTTAGTACCGTATGCACAGGTAAGCAAGGGTCGTTTACCCATCCCAGAGGCCCTGTTGAAAACTAAATAAAGGAGACACAATATTTGCAGGCAGCGACAAAGGCAAAGGAGTCAGTGATCACCTTAAAGTCCCATCCAAAAACACACTTTCATGTGACAGTTTTCCTATTCCCATTTTTGCTTTTATTTTCCTTTCCTTTCCTACACTTTCTCCTTTTTTTCATTTTATAGCTTAACATTGACAGTTACTTTAGCACTTCTTGCAAGACTTTTTTCTATAATAGAATATTTTTTGACAGTGCTATATTGCTATTTTTACTTTAATACAGTGTTCTGTACTGTGTAGTGTATTTTTAAGGTATATATATATAGGCCATGGTTCGGTACTGATAGATTGGGCCTCTCTGCTGGCAGTGACACAACAATCCTTTAGTTAATGTTCCTGAAAGAAGCTATAAGTGTTTAAGCTGAGCCTAAACATAAACAAGTTGCCCGTTCCATCTCCGCCAGACCAAAAAGACTGGGGGAAAAAACACAGACAAATTGAAGTAATAAAAAAATCCTAAGCAAGTGTTGTTTGCAAAGTGAGTGAGCTCCAGTTAAAATACATGGAAGGAAGGTTATAATCACTGCCTGTCTACGTGCATACGCTCACGCTCTGATATAAACTCCGCGGCCACATTTGCAGGCATTGCTTATTGCTTTATTTCAGGCCGAGACAAACAGAAGGCCGCAGGGTGACTTGGACACCCCGAAATACTCAAGGAATGACATCACTGTGACCTTTGAGTGGTGAAAAGCAGCAAAATACGCTCTCACACTGTAAGCTCAGACGGTAGCGCATACCACCGCACAATCAGACGGCCACAGTACGTGATCACTCTGAATTGGCCCAACAGTGACTTACAACCAGCAAGAATTTGACCCGAAACCACCCAAAAACAAACTGACCATCAGCCTGGGGTCCAGTCACTCACTGGCTACTGAATGTGGGCAGCAAGGGTGCATGGGTGTTTCCCTCCTGCTGCTGGAGATCAAGTGGCGGCGGACCTCTGGAATGCCCGTGGCAAGGATGTGGGCACCAGTTCTCATCTGGGATGCCCTGCCACTGCAGTGGTTCCCAGAGTATCGGGTTCTGGGAAACCCCCCACAGTTCACATGAGAGGACAGCTGGTGCCAGACCTTTAGCCACCTCTTCTCTAACCTCCCATCTCTTTGGAGGATGTGTAGGAGGATGTCAGAGAATCCGGCTCTGATACAGAACTTCATTGTCTGGGTTTGACCACCACTGACAGGGAAAAACACGATTTCAATAACTGATGAGTCAATCCACAGAAAATGAATCAGGAAGCTTTTTCATGGCTTATTTTCTTCTCTGGCTTCTTTTTTATACTAGTGTACCATTTACTAGGCCACAAAAATAAAAAATACAAAAAAGTAAATCACTGATACTTTATGAAGGCGCAATCTTAGTTTAATTTGGAGCTTGGCTCATCTTCAGGACTGCCGATTGACCCATTTTTAAATTCACAGATTCAGAACAGCTTAACAAGTAAAATGTCGGCCTGCTTATATCAGTGACCACATGGAAACCAAAATAAGACCAACAGCTGGACCACACACACATACACACAGTTTAGACTCCAGGATGGTCACTTGTTGTAGTGTATACACAAAGTTTGCGTCGCTGTGCTCGGCTGTGCGTGGAGCAGCCTGAGAACACGTGACCCAGCGCGCTCCACCAGCTGCGCTGTTACCGTTGTGGCAGTGAACCTGCAAATCCACAACCAGGGGGTCTCCATCACACACTCGGCCTGACTTCTGCTCTGGGAAGCTCCACAGGTAAGGACAGAAATAACGCCCTGTAGGAGAAACTCACTCACAAGATAAAACATATTCCTCCTGAACTCTAACACGATGCTCTCATGTTAGAGTTCAGAAAATGTGACATGCTTGCTTTTTCTAATTCTAACCTTGAAGTGGAAACATCTGCCTTTACCTGCAGGAAATTGATTGCACAAAAAGTGAAACAGCAGTTGTGCGCTGTGAGGTCATCCAGGTTTAGAAAGCGCTTCTACATGTTGGCACCTGTTTGTGTTTCAGATTTCGAACTTCCCCCCACATAGAGACTAAACTGAGCTTGTGACACTGACGTTAAACGTTGTAAAGGAGGGATGAGGCGGAAGGATTTTGCAATATTACAGTACGATAATATGTGCCCTGTGACTCACTGCCTCTCTTCCTGTCTAACCCCGTATTACAGTCAGAGCCAAGAAGTAAACTACTCAGACACAGTAAGCCACGTTATCTTGGCTCTCATAAGGAGCCAAGTGCAGCTGGGAGAGCAGAGCAGAGAGCAGGGCAGTGGTGCAAGTGTGACGTGTATGGCCTGTACTAGAAAAAGTGGGTAAGAGATACATCTCACCTCGCTTACTTCTCCCTAAAATGCTCACAAACGTAGTAAGTCATCCAGCAAGTCTCTCTTTAACAAACAGCCATTCTTAGATATGTGTAAGAGGCTAAAGAAACACAGGAAAACTCACAGAGGAATCTTCTGTCTCTCAGTCTCCGTCTGACCAGTGTGTCCTCCTGCTGGCTGCGGTCGTCCCAGCCGAGTTGGCGTACAGAAGTGGTCCCTTAAACTCCTGCCTGTATGACCCTGAGAGAGAGAGTGAGTGGGGAGACCGACAGCTGGAGCAGCTGAGCACATGGAAAGGGAGGGAAAGAGAGAGAGAGAGAGAGAGAGAGCAAGACAGGCAGAGGCAAGAGAGAGAAAGGGAGGAGAGAGGCAC
>VUQR01008645.1:6964-30253 GCA_015108515.1 Hemichromis elongatus | reverse complement strand
TTTCCATAAAGCTACTAAAGCCCTCGCTCTCGTCCAATCTGACATGCAGGGATATTTATAGCCAGAGAGAAAGGGAAGTTAATGGAATGCGGACAAAAATTAGAGAGTGGAAGAGAGCGACAGTCTGTGTATGTGTGTGTCTACGTGTTTGGAAAATTTTTATTTTACAGAATAAACCAGCAGTGCTTTATGGGACAAAAGACAGAAAATAAAGAAGTATCATAAGTCTTGACCCACACACCAACTCTTACTCTTCTCGTGTTTGTGCGTGACTAACGCATTACTGCGCTTGGAATCATTTCCAGCAGCATGTTGTCTTGCAAAATTTGTAGTCTGTGATGATGCAAATGGGTGAAGATGTTGCTTAACTCACATTAATCCTCATTAGTTTCAGTCTCATTCAATTCTAATGGGCACAAATTCAGACTATCCTCAAAATGAGATCAACAGCAGCAGCGGTGCTAGTCCTAATTTTCCTTAAAAATATCTCATCACTTGCAAAATAGCTCCCTGGGTTTTATTTTTAGACGGTAGGCGGTTTCTCCAGCTAACCTCCAGTGTTTGGTTTAAAAACCTTCACTCGGCCTCAGCTTATTTGTCTGCCTTTTGTTTTTGTCGGGTGGCAGAGATGGCAGCTGTCACTACAGGGGATGTTGTTAAAAATCAAGCTCCCAGCTGGACTAACTGTGCCCCCCTCATCACCCAGTTAGTCCCTTATTCCCATAACCACACACAGAGACACCCCACACAATGACTGGAGTCACAGCCTGTCGTGCATGTGATCCGCTGGTTCTCTTTAAAGGAATTAGTGAATAAAACACTAACTCAATTGGAGTCAATATCCTGAATCAAATCCGCCGTTTTCCCTTCTGAGGTATGTTTTGTCTCTGCTTCCCCCACCCCCAACCCCCGGTAAAAGATCCTGATTCGGGGGTTAATCATAACATCTCCTCCTTCTAGATTAAACGTGAAACATTAAATAGGAAACAGAAGGGCATTTTTAATGTAAAATCTTAATTTTATTTACAAACCACATTTACATTCAATGTTGGGGAAAGCTAGGAGCAAGGCAGACATACAGCGATGACAGAAGAAGCAGAGAAAGCACATCCGAAGGAGCAAAGTAATGCCTTAGCAAACTGAAAGGAGAAGTGAACCGCCAAGAGAATGCTTCAGTCGTGATACATTTTGAAGATGCAGCTTTTGACGACGCCCATGTATCTGTCCCACACGACCTGATGTCTGAGGGCAGAAAAGAGAAAGAAAAGGAGAGCAAACAGTAAGTAAAAGGAGTGAAACGAGGTGCTCCAAATTTCATGTCAGGCTGTAATTGTGAAATCAGAGTGAAGAGAGTAAATGAGGCAATCTCTGTCCCCTCTGTGTATACGGGTTGGGGGGATGGGGGTGGGGGGTGTCTATGTTTCTTTTTATGAATATGTCTTTGTTAAGCTTGTAGTGGTTCAGGGCTGTGTAAACCGTTAACTACATTCCTGAGTGTTTGCACGAGAAACAAGGTAACTACAGTTTAAGAAGTCATGAGCAAGATAGGGAGACACCCACTGGCAGAACAAGGACGTCAATTTTTGGGAGGGTTTTAACATACAGCTTCACGCTTCAGCAGCGTTTTACACCACTATGTATATCCTTATTCGGTTATTTTGAAGTGTTCCCCAAAAGCTCTCTCTGAAAATCACAGCTGTATTTTTAGTACAGGATACCCCAGGGGAATTGATAAGCCTGGCAGGGCCGGTGCCAGGCTCTGACTGATAAGCTTCGGAGAATAAAAGCACATTAACTCACTTGAATGTGTCGAGTATGTGTGCAGAGTTGGTGTAATGAGTGAGGTAGAGTTTCATGTCCGCAGCTGACAACCGCTCTGAACGGCACGGCTCAATAAACTGTGGGAGAAAAGGAGGCGAGGAGGTTACTGATGCTGGGACATGTGTGTGTATATATATATATATATATATATACACACATATACATATATTCCTTTTAAAGAAAATCTCACCTTCTCTACAAGATCAATAAAGAAATCTCTGACATCTTTTGTGTTGGTCAGCTTTGCAGCTATGTTGATGAGGCCTCTGGAAAGAGTCTGCATCAACAAAATACAAAAAAAATTACATTCACAATTGTTATTTCCTTTCACAGTTATTCTCACAGAATATCATGAGGTTAGTTAACATCTCTCACCTTGAAACTATTCTCCATCTCATGGAAAGCGTTCGTCTTTCCTCTGAGGGCTGTACAGACCAAACTGAGCGGAAATGAGAGCAGAAAGATGAAGAAAACAGATAAAATTATTTTAGAAAGTTTTTCAGGAGTCAGCAAAACGTGGAAATGTCTGAAAGCGTTACCTTTTGTGTTGATCGAGCAGATCTTTGTCAGTGATTAAAATCTTCAGCTCTTTCAGTTCTTGTAAAAACTCTTTGTCAAGATCGACGTCCATGTCTTCCACCATGTTGTCTAAAGGGAAAATTCAGACACTGTCATGTTAGTTTAATGGGAAATGTTTCTATAAATTATATTGCAAATATTTATTTTCTTATTACTGCTTAGTTATAATGTCTCAGATGCTCTCTGATATTATTCCCTTTTTCACTCTTCTAATTGTTAACGTTTAAAAATCCTCCTCTTACTGATGAGGACTGGCAAAGCCTGAAGGACCTCTGGTGGTCAGTGAACCTCACTGACAGAGCCACTGGTCTAAACTTGAATTATTAAACATAATCAACATACAGTTACTGGCCACTTTGTTATGGTACACCTTGCTAATAGCAGGTTGGACAAGCTTTTTACCTTCATAATTGTGTTAATTCTTCATAGGTTCAACAAAGTGCTGAAAACATTCCTCAGGTTTGACATGACAGAATCACACAGCTGCTGCACATTTGATGTACAATTTGATGGTACAATATCTTCATAAAGGGATGGACATGGTCAGGAAGAGTACTCATGTATACTGTGGTATTTAAATGATGTTGAGTTGGTGCTAAAGGGCCCAAAAAGTACCAAGAAAATATTCCAACATCATCACACAACTACTAGGCAACATTTTTCCAATTTTCTATTATTCACTTTTGTTGAACCCATCTCCTTCGAGGTTCGATACTTTGTGTGTTCAGAGATGCTCTTCTGCACACCTTGGTTCTGATCAAGTGGTTATTTGAGTTACTGTTGAAGCAGTCTGGCCATTCTCCTCTGCCCTGTGACATCAACATGGTATTTTCACCCAGAGGACTGCTGCTCACTGGATATTTTCTTTGTTTTTTTTTGTTTTTTTCACTCCTTTTGAACCATAAAGATGGTTGTCATGGAAAATCCCAGTAGCTCAGCAGTTTGTGAAATAATCAGACTAACCTGTCTGGCACCAACAATCGTGTCACGTTCAAAATCCCCTTTTGTCACCTCTCCTCCCCATTCTGATGTTCAATTTGAACTTCAGCAGGATATCTTAATCATATCCATGTACCATGTAATGTGCCATGCGCTGTGACTCCGATTAGATATTTGCTTTAACAAGCAACTGAACAGCTGTACTTAACAAAGTGGCCTGGTGAGTGTAGACAGCATCCGTTCAGTTCTCAAACGTAAACGTTCTTCTGAGCACTTTTGAAATTACTCTTTTATAATTTTTCATTCACCACTAATGTTTTACTATTTCGTAAAAAACCCAAAACAAATTAAGACATTGCCAGTTGATTAATGCATTACATAAACATTAAAAGAGGAAAATAGGGTACACATGGCCATCATATCTTATATCAGCAAAATGGCCAAAGGAAACAAAACTAAGCACTCACCGACAGCCCCAACTGTCCAGTTGTTGATAAGCTGGCCGGCACAGAAAGCAAAATCCTGGAAACTGAGGTATTGGAGCTTTCTTTTCCCTGTCTCAAACCGATTGTTGGCAAAGAAAACAATAGCAGCGTAATCCCTGCGGTAAAGAAAATAAACACAGGGCATTAAAAACAAAATAAAACCAAGCAATCAGAGCACCTAACCTTTTTATGTGGAATTTCATTAGAATTTGTTGCAAATTACCATATTAATTCATCACAACACTACAACATAAGAGATTTTAAATGATATAACTGCTGTACAACATAAACCTGTGCTCTGTGCCTGTTGCTGATTACCTTGCAAGTTTGTCAGAGAGAAGAAAATGCTGACGTATGTTCTCCACCAGGGGTCCCTTCAGCTCTTCCACAACTTTGAACACGCGTTTGAAGTTGTCAAACTGAAATTACACACACAACGCAAGAGATTTACTAATACTGAAAGAATCTGCTCCACAATCAGAAATCCCACCACAAGTAATAAAATGTACCCAGAGGTATAAAACCAAATTAATTGTTGAAACCGGCAGACAACAGGAGCTCCGGCATGGATTGTTGTTTGTTTCAACACTCAGCTGTATCCTACCATTCAATAACACACTGCCACAGAGCTTTATAACACCAAGCAGAGTGAAGGCAGAATAAACCAGCGGTGTGACGACTTACCTGTCGTCTGCAGCTTTTTAGTGTCACACCTGTCTTGGCGCTGATGTCGTCCAAGTCTTTCTTTGTTCCCTTGGAGAGCTTCTTTCCCAGGACCTCACGGACAAATGTATCATCAAAGGCATAGTATCTAAACAAGGGAAAAGACACAAAAAACAAACTGCCATGACAAGAAACACTGCATAAAAGAGGAAGTTTGGCAAATAAATACACGAATAAAGAGTTGTGACTCCTCTGAAATAAATGGGTTAATTAAATGACAGTGTCACGGCTGCACCTCTCTATGAGCATTATTTGCCGATGAGGTGGGATCTGAAACAGCAGCTGGTTGGCTAATTTGGCAGGACTGTGCAGCAGGCGCTCACACATCTGGAAAGTCCTGTACTGGTCCATGGTGTCACTCAGCAGGACATCTTTACTTGCCTCGCACTCGTCCATCACTCCTCCCTCCATGCGTACCTTCACCGCATCATTTACTGTTGGATAAATCACACAAGTTCAGTTTGAAAGGTTGATGAACCGATGATGCCTGAAGTTACGTGTGATAACATGAATGAACAGTCACTGCTGTGCTGTAAATAATAAGCAGCATGAAACAGCTGCTGCACCATATTTGGGCAGGTAATTAAACCCTGTATTTCCAATTTCTTTACCATATTTGATTCTTAAAGTTTACTTGTTCCTTAAATTTGTCTTGTGACACTTAGAAGCCAACAAGCGTGTGTGTTTAAACACTTGACCAGACCCAAAATCACCACATCTAAAGTCTGAACCTCCTAGGCGCACCCAGGAAGTTATATAACCCAGCCTTTCTGGCCTGCATAGCCCCATTCCAAAGAGAGAACACCTACTCCTATGTTTAATACTGATGAGAATGGAAACAGTGGATGGATTCATGAGGAGGGGTTGGTGCATAATTTTATTTATGATGGATGTCTACATGACTGTCACATGTATTTTTTAACATCTGTTCCACACTTACTTGATTAAATTATTTAGGGACAATATGTTTTTTTCACCTTCACATGGGGTGGCAGTTACACCAAGAGAGAGTTATACATTATGTTACTTACACTCAATTAATTTAACCAGTAATTAGCTTAATGTAAATCCTGCCTGGCAGCTTCATCTTCATCAACCTTTGTCCAACATATCCACAATCCCTCCTCTGCACATGTCCAGGTCATCTCAGCCTCACCTCTCTTTGTCTTCAAGAATTTGAAGCAATCTAACCTTTTTTGTTTGTTTTCTTTACAGACAGAGCAGCATGTGTTTGTTTTCTTTGTTCAGATTCATTATTGCAATTACTCTGTGGTTGAAAAATTAAGCCTTTAAGCACCACTTGTGCTTTCTGACTGGATCCCCATGAGGATATCAGGCCTCGTCTCTGAACGTCCTAATTAACACATCACATATTATGACTAAAAATTCATAACAAACCTAATAAAAACTTTAACTGGAAGGAGTAAACACGCACTGCAAATGAACTAAATTGAAACACTTGACAGCACTGTCAGAAACAGTGAGCAGATCACAGGAGACAGAAAACGATCTGCCTGACTGAAGTATTTCTGTGTTCTCAGAGAACGATCGACCACTTTATGCAGAGTTCTGCCTTCAAGCTCAAACTATAGATTAGGTGGAATCATTACAAATGCTCAATAGCTCCTACTGCAATTAGACTATTATGTCTGATTATGTTTTTATGTTTATTTTTTATTTGTTATTTCTATTTGCTTTGGTATAATGGTGCAGCCTAATTGCTTTTAGTAATGTCTAAACCTAAACAATACACTGAATCGTCTTCACTGTATTTTTCCCCCCACGTTGCATTCACAGATGCTTCTTTTTAACATTTTCAGCTGCCCAACATGTACAACTATCTACTATTCTGTAAAAACAAGAACATTAATTGTACAGAGGTAATATTTTAAATACTGAGGTCCTTCACTGATCCCCTCTGGACTGTTAGATTTCAACACTTTAATTTATTTTATATAATCATAAGTATGCCAGTCACTCTGTAATTAAGTTTTCAACAGGCTGTGAAGCAAAAATAATGGTCATTTGCAAGTGTGTTAAGAGGTGTGATCGGTATTTCCTCCAGTTAAATGTGGCTCGGACCAACGAATGCCTATTGATTTTTGCAGGTGGCCAAGTTCCCCTGTTCCTGCACCATGTCTCAAAAAAGGTGACCTACTGGGAGAAGTACAGCAATAAAAATATCTGGAAGAGAAACTAAATGCAGTTTCAAATACAAATGCTTTGTTAAGGAAGGACATGAAGGGTGTGCTTTGGAATTTGTACGTGATTTGGAGCCTTTAGTGACCTTCAGCATCTGTGAGAAATCAAGAGTCCTCTCAAAAGGACAGGCCATCATTTTAGACTCTCAGCATAAATTAACACATATTAACAACCACATGTTTCTATCAGGGAGAAGGTTAAGTTGCCCCAAAGTTAGCACTAATAGACTCAGGCAGTTTCAGACTCAGGCATTTCTTTCATCTCCTGTTGTATGTTTTAACTAAATTTTGAACCTTTCCTCTCAGTTCACAGTAGGATTTTGCATTCTAAGTCTGGATTGATTGGATTACTGTCTCCAAAACAAAGTGACCCATGCTGATATCAAAGCTTTGTTACATGTTATTACTATTTTTGGATCGCTTTATTATTCTGAACCACCCCTTAAAATATTCTGTCATACTTGAGGTGGGTGACCTTCATGCTGGCCACCTCTGCTTTAGACTGTGTTAGCAGTTAAACCCAGACACATTTTGTAAAAACGCATCTTTTAACAAGATCGCTGTGACACAGACTATGCCATGTGTTTAGCGCTATCCCTACCTGTGTATCCATCCAACCACAGCTGGTAAACTTCCTCATCCATGATGGTGGTGTTACCCACGAACACATCCAGCTCTACTGACATCTGCTTAAAACAAACAAGAAAAACATATTTAGTGTTTAGCTCAGGTATCACCGACCTATATCTGATTAGCTCAGGTAATATTATACCTTTTCGTCAGTGTTGTCTCTGTTAGCTGGCTGCAAGAAAATCGTCTTTGCAAAGTGAACTATTTAATTCTATTAGCTGGGCTTAAATTTGCTCTCCATGGCTTACTGATTAGCTAACTTCCTCCATTAAAGGTTAGCGCCTGAAGCTAGCCGAACTGCACAGTTATCGGCGGTCAATAAACGGACAGCCCAGCAGCGAATTAAGACCACGTTAATGTGATGATATGACACGATTAATAAGCGGTTTTTGAATTTACAATACCAACGTCTATGAAATATTACAGCCCCTGAGAGACACGAGTAGCTAATGTCAACAACAGCAGTCACGCAGCAGTTACTTCCGGTTCGATGATGTCACAGGAAAAGCTCTCGAATTAAAAAAATATGTTTTTTGTTCATTTTAGTTTAGTTTCACTTAATTTCCTTTCATTGCCAAATAATTTCTTTCCTATGTGCTTTTCTATTGGTTGGTTTTTCGGTTGCATCTTGTATTTGTTTAGTGTGAAATCCTTTTCTCGTTTATGTCCAGTATGTTCAGTACCTTGTTTGTAAGAAAGCATTTTTAATGTCTCTTATGTCATCTGCTTATCCACAAAACTCAAGCCGTGAAAATATTTATTGTACACGTGACTGGCTTTTATATTAAATAAATAAATGTTTTTAACCTTTTTTATAGGCATCTTTTAATTTTTTTTATATATTCATATAAATACAGAAACATATTATTTGCCACTTCTGACTTACTCATGCAGTACCGCAGATCCACAAAGACAAAGTGCAGCTCATTCACACTTTAACACGCTCAAAGCAAATAATATTAATAATACTAATACTGCTGCTACTACTACTAATAATAATAATAATACCCCTGCTCCCCCGGAAGATCATAGTGGCCGCAAATGACTGAAAGAGAATACTTTTTCTGCACATATTGAAGGATCTCACCTTTCTCGGGAGACCGTCCATGCCTTTTTGTTTACAGCCACTTAGATCTTCCAGTTCAGCCTGTTGTAGACGTGGACATCCTGATACTCCACTCTTTGTTTATTTATTATTGCAGGATTATGCTATATCTACATTTGTTTCTTTTACTTGTAGGCTGCTTGTAAATTGTGCCTTTTTCTGTAACACTTGAATCACCTCTTTATCGCCACAGCACAGCCCTTCCATTTTTATTTTTAAATTATCTGTAATTGGCTTAAACATCAATTATATACAGTTTTTTTCTTGCTTTTTTTCATTTACAGTTGCTGCAGACGTCTCACACGACCGTGGGTAGCATGTGACACAACTATGAGACGCCCCTGAGGATTACCAATATGAACAACACACAATTCTTCTTGTAGTTTTTTAGCAGTTGATTACGTAATGCTTTTAAGGGGTGGCTCTGACAAGTGAATATGTAATAATATGTAATGTTAGTGCAGACAAAACGGTAACTTCTGTGATATTAGAGTGCTTAGATACACAGTTAGAAAATCATTACCATCGAAAGCTTGATAAATGGCCTTCGGGATTGGCCGTTTTCTTTTATTTCTTCAATGTTTGGCCTCTCTTTTAAGCCAAAGCCTACTTTGATTGATTATACAGCGCAAGAGGTGGATTAGAGGTGAATTACCCTACAGCAACTTAACACACTACATTCATATAAAGAAAGAAAGCCTTCAGTGACCAGACAAGAAAATCTAAAAGATAATGAACGATTATGTGAAGACTCAAATTACAGCACTGCGTTTTGCAGCCACACAATACCCCATTGTTGATCATTTGTTCTCTACGTTATTATAAAATGTGTCAGATCACAGATAGGCTTCTTTGTGAGCACCGGGCCCCACAGTGCTGTGCGCTTTGCCTGCGTGTACACAATCTGCTCTTTTCCTCCGACGATTAATCTAAATAAATCCCCGTAAATCCCTCTCCTCGCCCTCCCTTTCTGTGTTTCTGCATGTGTCCTTCAAAAAAGAAAAATCACAACACGGGAGAGTGAAAACGAATCAGCCAAACACGCCTTTTTTGTCGGCTCTCCTGCTGCACATCAACATTCTCATTTCTAACCTCACATGACACCCTGATTCCATCCCCAGATCCCCCTTGCGCGGTTAACACCCTACATTGTTGTGGCCTCAGTGAAACAATGGAGGTGGGACACAGGGCGGAAGGATGTGGCTGAATGCCTCAGCATAAACCGATGGAAAAAAAGGTTCTGCAGTCACACTTTCCGCCAATGTTCTTTGAAAAGAAACAAGTACAACCAGGAGTCACTCATGTACTCCACTGCTGCCTACCTCTGAACTCCACTGTCATGGACATATATCTGTTTTTTGAGGATGAGATCATTCTAATAAACAGGGAGAAAAAAAAACAAAGGAAGCGAGTTTACACAGGCTTTTCCTATCAATTTCCTTCATACATGCCCAGGTTGTTTTGGTTTCATAGTATGAAAAGGGTAAAAAAAAACTAAAAAAAAAAAGAAAAAAAAAGGGTTTGAATCCAAATGGGGGCGCACACGTTCCTCGTGAGGGAGCGCGTGGAGGGAGGATCTTCCATGTCCAATCTCGGATTTTATAATGTAGTTAGAGTGGAATTAAATGAACCATTGAGCTTTAGATTATTAAATGTTGCCATTTACGGCTGCAAAACAGGCTCCAATTACGCCATGTGGAATTGCCACACTGGAAACATCAGAGAAAACCACAAACAGTTGTGATTACTAGCTTATCTAAGGAAACTAAGTTACAAACCTTGATAAAGCAGTAAAGTTTCCTTTAAAAAATCTACAAAATAAAAGCATCGTTGCTGAGCATCGCAGCTTCACTAAAACGCGACAAAACCTAAAAGGCGCAACACGCTACAAATATATAGTCTAGTTCAGCGGTGCTCTAAAAGCAACATTTGTGACCTTTCTTTTCTTAAAAAAAAAACAATCGGAAACTTTTATTTTGAAGGCTGGTGGGACTGATCTCCGTCAGAGCTCCAGCTTCACGCGCAGCTCGCTGCTTAGCGGAGTCACAGCCGTGAAAGTGGCGGAGGCGGACATTGTTGTGGTAACAGTCCATCTCCGGAGGATGAGCACAGATAATGATGTACATATTCTGAGCGGTGAGCTTTGTTTTTTATTTATTTAGTTGTTGTTTTTTGATCTAAAAAATGAATCGTTTTTAAAGAAAAGGGAGAAAAAAAAAGCTGCTGCGCCGTGCGGACTCCTGCAGCCACCGGAGTTCATTCAGCCGAGGCGAGACAAGCACAGCCCGATGAGACGATGCCAGCGGTGTAGAAATCACAACATCTGCAGGGTGTGCTGGGTTAAGCCTCCGTGGACTCACCGGGCCTTTGTACAGAAAAGCCCACGGAGCGGCTGTTGCCTTCAAAAAAACTGCGCGGGGAGGAGAAATAAGGGCTGCTGTGCTCCCGGAGGCCTTTGGAGAAAGCAGCCTGCTGCTGAGAGGATGACAGATTGACATTAATAGGGGCTTGCGGTGCGTATTTCACACACGACCTCATTAAGGCGTTATCCACGGAGAACAGCACAAAAAGGGACCGAAGTCACAGCCTTGGAGATAAAGACAATCTAAATAAAGATACCACATGTTTCTGCCTTGATTTTACCTCCGGTGATCAAATACATGACATCTGGATTACAGCGGATGCATGTGTTAAGCATTAAATATAACCACATCTCAGCGCTTTTAATAGATTCTCAGGTACCCATAGGTGTCGTTTTTTACTAAAAGAAGAAGAAGAAAATGGGTAGCGAAGGTGAGATCATAAACAGAGAACTGTCAAAGATGTCTGATGAGGACTTACTGGCGTGCTCCAAAGAGGAGCTGGTGAGCCGGTTGCGTAAAGAGGAGTCAGAGAAAATATCGGCTCTGATCCAGCGCGGTCGGCTTATCAAAGAGGTAAATAAACAGCTGCAGGGACACCTCCTCGAAATCAGGGAACTGAAAGTCATCAATCAGCGCCTGCAGGAGGAGAACACGGAGCTACGGGACCTGTGCTGCTTCCTGGACGACGACCGGCTCAAAGTGAAGAAGCTGGCCCGTGAATGGCAGCTGTTCGGGCATCACGCGGCCAAAGTGATGCGGGAGGACCTGGGCGGGTACTTGAAAAAGCTCGCTGACCTGGAACGCATGCAGGACGGGCTGGTGAAGGAGAATCTGGACCTGAAGGAGTTGTGTCTGGTCCTGGAAGAGGAGTGTGTGAGCAGGAGTGACTCCAGTCCAGGAGGGTCCACCGAGCTGAATCTGCCCTGCATGGTGGCCCGGGATCTGGGAGATGGGAGCTCAAGCACAGGCAGCGTGGGAAGCCCAGACCAGCTTCACCTGGTGTGCTCACCTGATGACTGATGTCAGGTGTGTGTCAGCAGCTGAGGACTGGAGGGAGACACAGGTGCTCTGTCAGATAGTACAAATTAATGTGGAGGATTAAAAAAAAAAACATAAAAAAAGCATTAGGGCTTTCTGAATGCTGCAAAGATTTGTGTGCCACTAGACTTGAGACTCTTTCCACATTTCAGGACTTTACAAAGACATTTAATAGGTGTTTGCCAGATGATAACATGTCTAAATTTTACAGTGTTTTTTCTAAAGATTCTCCTGAAAATTCTCCTTTTTCAGTGGTCTGTTGTTGAGAAAAAAATGGGACCAAAAAGTGGGTCACATATATAAATTTATCTCATGCACTGGATTAGCCTACACTGGTAGAAGCCTTTTTCTCAATTGCACTGGACAGCGTTATCTTGGATCTTGAGAACGCAGATCTAAAGATTCATTTCAATCCAGTTTCGAGCCATATTTAGTCCTCTGAATTCCAACAGCACTGAAACAAAGGAAACTATTTGATAATTGCTTTTTTTGCTAATGATGTGTAATATTTTATGCACTCTCGCTTCCTCAGGACAGGATTGGAGTGCCATGTGTGCATGATGATTGTCACCATTTGTAACAAAGCCTGTGAAGCAGCCCGACATGAAGGCCCTTTAGGTTTCCTGAGGGGTGGGGCCGCTGAGCATAATGTATCATGTTCAGACCTACACACTCACTTTGGATCAGGCATGGTAGATGTTGTTGGACCTCACGCAGAGCTGAACTGAAAAAACAGTTCTGTCACTATTTTTAAAATTCAACTGGAAAACTCTTTGTATCAAACTGGAAGGTCTACAAGTTTAGATTGATTTTTATTCTCTTCAAGCTGAGCTGTTTAAATTCTTTTCTTTTTTTTTCTTCCTTCCTTAGTTTTTTTTAATGAAGTTGTTGCTGAATTATCATAAGATTTGTTAGCTTTCTCTTCTGTAATTCATGCTTCGTATTTAATCTGTAACATTAGGAGCAAGCTTAACTTCGACCCTTCTTTAATCTTGATTTGTCTGTATTAACTAGCTTTACTAACCAGTTTCAGTTTAAACCATAGCACTTGGATTACAAGAGGTTTATTTTGTTGTTAGCTGTTTATTGGTGGGCTATGCTCGTAGTGCACTGAAGAGCTTTAAATACAGTGGCTATGACACTCGGGGCTGTTCTGACCTTTCTTTGTGTGTTTGCCTTTGCAGAAAACATGCATTTAACATGACACACATGACAAATTGATTACTGCATTTGTTCTGACCTTCGTGTCTGAACCAACTGCGCTTGATTGATGCTGCCTTCATGTCACACTAACAGACTTTATGGATATTCATCAGTTTTATTTTTGGAGCTCTATTTGCACAGTCTGGAGAGCTGATGGGAGTGGAAGGGGGTGATGCTTTTACCCACTTAGTGATGCACAGACGTCCTTTGACAGCAGCGTACATACAGATTTTTCCTTCCTCATGCTCTCCAGCTCTCAATCTGACTCTTGTTCCATCTCCGCCTCTCTGCCTCGCTCATCCCATTTGAGCAATCCAATGCTCTCTGAGCCATGTATGTATTAGCAAGACATTCACTTCATTTTAGGGTAACAGAGGCCACAGTGTTAAGAGTGGAGGGTCAGAGAGCAGCCAGCAGAGTTTCTCAGCGTATGGTGCAGTAATCAAACTCTCTTACTGGCTGCCACTAATGATTAATTCAGTATTTATTACTGTGTCAGGTATTTTCTTAATTAATTGATATGAAGTATGGCCTTAACACCCAGAGTTAAAGGGTAATGTCTTCAAAGTATTGGATTTTTGTTTGATCAACAGTCTGAAGATGTTAAGGTCAAAGACCACAGAAACCTGGAGAAGCTGCAGTCCAGGGGTGGAGCCAGGCAGTGGTCTGGGGTGGCACTGCCCCCTAAACCAATAATGAAGCTTGTTGGGGAGTCTTTGCAGATATTCATACGAGTTGCAAAGTAATCAGACACAATTGGGTATGATTTTAACAATTAATTCATGTTCATCAACAGTTAAAAAAGATTTAAATTAATAACCGTTACAGATTTCTTTTAAAATAATTTAAAATGTGACTATATATGAGTTCTAACAGTGTACATGTCTACATGTATGAAAACCAATTTCTGCCACTGAATGAATGAATGAATAAATAAATAAACTTTTTTTTCCCCATTATGTTACTACCTCAAAATTTTTAGTTGACAATTTGAGATAATAAACCAAAATTTTGTCTTACGGATTACTTTTTCGATGATAATGTCGATGGTGGAAAGAAGCAACTCAAAAATTTTAGTTTTGGCTTAAAGACAACTTCCATTATTTTTAAAAACTGTCTGACTCCACCAATGTTGCCCCCGGAGAATATTCAGCATTGCTGTTCAATTAAAAATAAATTACCAGAACATTAAACTTCAATCAGGCAACTGATCAATGAATCGAATCCTTGTTTCAGTCACATTGTCCCGCCTCATTTACATTTCAAAATCTTTTTTACACATTTCAGATGATTTAGACAAATGACTCTGAGTAATCTGCTGTTTTTCAGATGATATTCAGTCACACTCCATTGCTTATTTTGTCAAGAACTGTACACTATTACTTTCTGCCCACATCTTTGTTCTTTATTGTATGTATTTCTAAACAAAGACAAAAGTAAGGCACTGCCCTCCAAACAGTTCATTTTAAGAGAAAAAATAACAGTACCAAAAATATATTATATTCTCCATAATAAATATGTGATTATATCATGTATAATAACTCCTATGGCCCAGCCTTAGTGGTCAGTAATTTGTATATAGATAATATTACAGTTCTGAAAGGATCTAAACATAAATATGGACCAGTTAGTTTAAGCACTCAGTTTTCCTTTTTAAGGACTTTCACAACACACTGTAACAATGTAGTAATTTATCAAAGGGGAGATGATAAAGTATTATATCTATTAATATATGATTAAATGGAGTTATCACAGTTATGTCTACAAAATCTGTATAATTAGAGAATATAGTCTGCATGCAGTGCTTTTGCAATAAACCTCAAACACACTCATTCTTATTTTATAACTCTGAAAATTAGAAATATAAAGACTTTGTATTCATATAAAACTAAAAAAGTGTAACATTCATCTTCTAATAATGCCACAGATTTGCATATTATCTAAGAAAAGCATCAACTTTCTAAAGAAAGCGAGCAGCTGCACGTTGCTCGTTTCGAAATAAGAGCTGTCGTCACTTCCATCACATTTCCTTGACATCCTTTATCGTGCGTGCTGTGACTGCGCTGAAATCAAACTTAGTGTATTGCTAGGAAGGCAGGGCCGTTGATCACAGTGAGAGGATGGTTGGTGAGTGCAGGGAGTGATCTGATTGGTCACCACTGCTGCTGCTGCGGCGATGAGCTATCCCACAGTGTTGTGGGGCCTGAGACTGCTGGACACTTCCCTGGTGTGATGTAACATGGGATGTGCTGGAGGCACTGGTGTCTAAAGAGGCAGAGGGGTAGGTGAAAACTGTGCCAGCTGTGAAGGACATGATAGAGGGTGTGGAGAGAACTGGGGTGTGCAGTGACTCTGATTCAGTGGCAACAGCAGAGGCGGTTGATGTTACAGGCTTTGTGGGGATAGTTATCCTTGGTCTGGGCTTCTCCAACTTTGTTGGTGGTTTGACTGAGGGTCCAGGACTGCAGGAGTCCGCTGGCTCTAGTTTGATGGCTCTAAAAGAGGAAATGGATGGACCTGAGTCAGAATCCGAATCAGAGTCCTCTATTTTGCAAATGGGTCGGTGAGCTTCCAAAACCAGTTCAAGTTTCTCTTTCTCCTTTTGTAGTTCAGCTATTTCCTTCTGCAAGCGGGACTTTTCATCCTCCAGCTGGTCCGTCTCCTACAGCAGGAGAAAGACAGAATTAGATTCATTCATGTCTGACTGAGACCGACACCTTATAGTTGGAGTGATATTATTATTATATTAATGATCACTTACAGTTTGCAGGGTCTCTGTCAGCTCCCGTCTCCGATTTCGACACTTTGCTGCTGCCAGTTTATTCCTCTCCCTTCTTATTCTGCGCCTTTCGACTTCTTCCTGAGATAACTAAAGAGGAGAAGAAGAATTACTACAAAACACAAAGGCGAACTGCCAGATGAATCCTAAACTGGATTCATCCGGCTTGTTGTAGGCAAACAGCTAATTTCAAAACATCACATGCACAGTGAAATCCACCACAGGCAGCATGACACAGGTGAAATACTCCCACCATGTGTGCACACTGAGTCATCACAGTCATGGCAGCTGCAGGATTGAAAAGCGTCTGGGCTTTTGTGCCTTTGTAACACCCGAACTCTGACTTCATTCAACACTCTACTGAATAATTGCAGTTAATCCAACATTTCCCGCCCTTTCGGGTCGATGAGTCACGCTCAGACCCCTACAGTGACTCAGGTGTGAGTCACACAACATGACTTGCCCCTGTGAGTCACATGACAGTCCACTTCCTGTTCAATTAAATTACAACTCCATTACGAGGATGTGTGCCAACGTGTTCCTGGGGAAACGCACAGAATTACACTGTGTAGGTGCTGGAAGTCAAATGTAAAGTTACATTGAATGGAGTGATGTTTCTATATTTAAAAAAGCAGAAAATCACCTGTCAATTTTACTGTCAACAAAACTCAGTAAAAAAAAAAAAAAAGAAGGAGAAGGAGAATACACTAGCGTGTGTTTAACTTCAGAGTTGAAAAATTTTTTTAAAAACAACATCTTTACATTTTCCTAATATTTCTCCATACATCTAGATGAAGTGGCACTATTGCGTTACAGAGAATTACAGGATATTACGCATTGATTACACAAATGCGATTGAGCCACAATCCACACCTCAGCATCCACACCACATTCCCTCAAGGGAGAATACAACTCCCAAGAGGACTTATTTACTTGTTTCTTAATGAAAAAACAAAAAAACAACAATCACTTGAGAGGTACGTGCTTACATGTTCATCATTCCTGCGCCTTGTTGAAGACGGACTGTTTGCAGAAGCTCTTATGACCCCTGGCCTGAGAAGGTGAGACTGGGAAGGTGGTGGAACCAGCGGCCTCGCCCCTGGGTGGACTGGGTAAGGAGGTACTGGTGATCGCGAAGGGCCTGGTGGATGCATGAGTGAGGGCTGGACCAGCCACTGGAGGTCCTGGTTGCTTGTGATGGCATTGAGGCTGGGGATAAACTGACTGGCCCCTGCCATTGTAAACTTCTAGTGAAAAAAGAAAAATAAACAGATTGAAAGAATAAGATTTTATATAATCAAATATTCATGATAAGTAATAAGTGCAGGATAAAAAGTGTAAACTAATATTATTATGTAACTATTATATAACAATTATTATTTAAATTTTATTCTTTTTGAGCCATTACTTGTACAACTAAACTAAATTAGAATATGATGATTTAACAGCTTTAAATTTGTATTCATTAACTTTAGCAAATTTAGAACATTTATAATTACTTCTCAAAACTTTAACCGTATTATTCTTATTTGACCCCTAACCTTTTACCCAATTCAGTCAGTGACAGCAAACCTACCTGCTCCTGTTGTGTGGCTGAAGTGGTGGTGTTTCCTAGGGAAGCAGGGTTTATTCCAGAGCTGCCAGTGTACGGCGGGTTGCCCCGTTCTTGACTCCCAAAGTTTCGATACATCCTTTCTTTCTCAGTGAAAAGAGAACTGAATCCAGCTGTGGCTATGTAGTCTTCAGTTCTCGTGAAACTAAGTGGTTGAGTCTTGCGTTTTAATTCAAATCGGGGGCAAGCCCACCGAGTTGCGTATTCGGTAGAGTCCAAAGAAGTGTTCAAGGGGGAGCGAGGAAAGAAATTTCTCCTTGTTTTTTCCCACAGTTGTCCAAAAACCTTCAAAAACAACAGCGCTCGCTGTAGTTCTTATTCGTACATCCAGGATCGGAAGTCTGGAAATGATCGTGAGGTTGTAAATTCTTTAAGCAACACTAAATGCGCACCACGCCCCTTTGTACTTACGGGAAATAGTGTTGTCTGGAACCTCTCACGAAATTCTCCACGTGTCGTGACGTCATTTACCATATTTGGTGAGAGTTTCCTCCAGAGACTAGTACAGGGATTCCTCTCAAAGACTGCCCACACCTCGTGCTCTGATACTGGCGCTGTAGTGATTTCTGTTATCTGGTGAAAGCTTAAAGCACTGGTACACTTTATTACTGAAAGTCAAAGAACGGAGACTCTTTGTTTACACTGCAGTGAAATTTGTACACGTTATCAGTACAAGGGTAACCAGTTTAGATAAGGGTTGGAGTTTAAAAAAACAGGTTTCTTAAGGTTTCTCACACTTAAAGAACACTGATTTATTTTTATTTATTTCCAGGGATTATGGAAGGTGAAAGACATTCCTGTTTAGAAACAAACATGAAACAATGGTTAAAAGTATCATTGTGACGTAACTCCCCGCCTTATCTCCATTAGAGACAGGCTAAGGAGCAGGTGGTTCTTGTATACCTCTTGGTAAAGTGTGTCTTGGGGTTGTCCAACTGGGAGTGTACTGGGTGATCACGTCTCATCAGCTGGCTTGGGAACACCTCACTGTCCCCCCAGAAGAGCAAGAGGTGGCTGTGGAGAGGTCTAGGCACCTTTGCTTAGACTGCTGACCCATTGACATGGACGACCAGTAGAACTCTGATGGATATGTGGATTAAATCAGCCTGCTGCTACTGATGGTAGTGTAATGATGTGGCTGAGGTTTCTAACAGAACATCATTTAAACACTACATTAGTTAGTGTCCATCCCATCCCTGACCTCAGCGTACTCATCTTTTGATGGCTTCTTCAAGCAGAATAACACACATCACAAAGCTCAAATCACCACAAACTATTCTTCTAAACATGGGTTCACTGCATTCAAATGGTTTCCCCAGTTAGCAGATCTGAATCCAACAAAGCACCTTTGGGATGTGATGGAACTGTTTTATCATTAAATTCAATGTAAATTAATACTTGCACTTTATTTTTTGTGTTATGATCTCTCAGATTTCTGATTTTAGTTTATTATGTACCACTATATTTATCTATAAACTTGTATAAACTGAGTTGTTATACCTCATGGGGATTGAAACACATTTTTCAACCGAAGATCGATTAGATGTGTTTCTAGAAGTTATATGAACATATTTTTTTAAGCATATTCAGTAACAGTTTAAGTATACTACCTTAAAAATAACCCTAATAAAAAAATTTTAAAAAACCACACAGACAACAGAAACCTTTACACAACAGGGGTAAACCCTGCTGCTGTCATCTTAATATCACACAGATGTAAGCTAAGTTTCTGATGAGTAAAACACATTTTTATATCTTATATATAAATCTATTTGAAATGTGTCATGTATCCTATGGGGTAAGCTGGCGGCACGTTTTTGGCTGCCACTCTCACTTTTCTAACCACATCAGTGTGCATGCATGCTTGTGGATATGAGTCAGTCAAACGGCAAAAAACTGCTTGCTTACTTACTTCACCACACATTTCGCCTTCTGTTTTTTACTTACAAGGATATTAACAGACTGGTAAAGAGGGCCTCTCACACACACACCCTCCACATGAGGCTGTGGAGGCCCAGAGCAGCTCCTTCAGCAGTAGACTGTTACATCCCACACCACTTCATGTACAAATATATATAAAAAAATATATATATATATATTATTTTGTTGTATTTTACTCTATCTACACATTATGGTATTTTTTAAATGCTATTTTCTTTTCTATTTTTCTTTTCTAATCTATCTTTAATTCGTTTTTTCTTCCTGGCCCTTGTTCTGCTGTGACAAATGAACTTATCCAGTGTTGGATCAAATAAAGTCTTTGTCTATGTGTAGCTCGTAAAGAATTGGAAAAAAATACATGGTGTAGATCTGGTAATTGTAGTATGTCCCAGCAGCTGCTGACCTTGCAGTCCCTGGGGACAGAGTTCCCGGCTGCTGACTGTAGAATCAGTGTCTCATGTTACTGCCAGTGCTAGCTCCAGGATCAGTATTTTTTAAGGTTAATTACAAAGACAGATAGCTGTCTACTTCAGAAAGGTGCATTTTGGGGAGGAAAAAGAAAGTGTTTTTGTGTGTGGTTCTGTCGGCAAGAGAAAGAGAGAGAGACACTGAACATTGAACTTTGGATTCAGATTTCATTTTACCAACTGAGAATATGAGCAAAAGCTGAAACTACCCTGGGGCAAGACATTTTACAGACTCAATACCTGTTGCTCAAGGACCCTTTTCAATGAGCATAACGTTTCAGATTTTTGCAACTACACCCTGTAATATTAAAGACAGACATCACTGTTTATGGTGTCATATGGAACAGTAGGATAAAGGTTAGCATCACATGACTAAAGCTTCAGGAATGCAGTGATGACACACCTGCAGTAACTCTGAAGGGACATGCCACAACTTGTCTGTTGCCTTTTTTTTCCTCCCTGATTACACCTTCATTCATCAGCTGTAAGTTTTTTTTTCTTTATATTTGATCAAGACAAGTCTGGTTTATTTATGAAATAGATAAAAGTCAGTATGAAGAAAGGAAGTAGTGTTTAAATGGGTTTTTTTATTATTCTGGGTGTGAGTGAAACCTAAAAGTTAGGGGCAAGGGGAGGAGAGGGGGGAAGTGTAGATTCCATTTCAATTTACTCATCCTGAAAAAAAAACAAACTTTGTCCACACCCACCCACCCACACACATCCCACACACATCCCACATATGTGCTTCACAAAGCATAAAGCTACTGTTATGCCACAAAGATATTAATTTATTTGATTTAGAGGGAGTTGCATTTCACGTGTATTTAATTTATGATCACGGACCATGAAGCAGATTATCTTACAGTAATCATGCCACGCTTGTGCCAGGACAGTACTGACAGTGCCAGCCACTGACATACCATCTCAGGTCTCAAATGAAGACGTACTAATGCAAATGTCCTGCCGTGAAAATAGTTAGAATTCTAAAAAAAAATTAAAAATTCTTTTTTTCTGTGTTGTAAGCCTAAAATTTTAAATAGAAAATCACAAAATATATATTTAATGTACAAAATGACAAAATACTAATAAGTGTTGGTGAGAAAGCTGATAAGAGGTATGAAATTGATGGATATGTAGCAAATATAATTAACTATTAAAAGATGAAGGATTACTGGCAAACAAATGTTCTGTTAGTGAAACTAAAAGTATGTTTCGGCAGCTGATCCAAGTGGAAAAATATCTACCCCTTTAACCCGGAAATGTCAGTTATGCTGCTCTGGAATAGAAAGAAGGCTTTTGGATTTTGGGGGGTTTTTGTCCTTCAGAATTGATTATATGACAGAAGAGTTCCTGTTCTTAAAATGATGCACCTTGTTTTGGGTGAAGGGTGTCAAACCTCCGGCCTGCCAAGGGATCTAAAGCAGGCCACTTAATGTTTTTAGAAAATGACAAAATTAAAGATTAGGAAGGCTTAAGATTTGGGACTTTTCATTTATATTTTGTCCTTAAGAGAATGGTTTAAATAATTCATGTTCACACCTGTTAATGATGAATGATTTGGAGGTATTTTTTAAAAAGAGAAGAAAAGTTATAAAAGATGCTATTAAGTGATAGTTTTAGTGATGCCGCCCACTTAGGATCAAAGTGGGTTGTAAAAATGGAGCAAGACTACCAGAAAAAAAGTAATACCCATATTTTGTTAGCAGCAGCTTCTAGCCTTAAAGTTAAAAACAGATAACTTCAAAGAATTTAAAATACTATAAAACCTCTGTTTTCTTAATATCAGCCCAAGTGCAATTTTAAAAACCCCAACACCTGTTTGGCTTTAATTGAATCATTTATTTAATCATGATCATAATGATGATAATCAGATCATCTTAATAAGTGAGTAATTAATAGCCATAAAACAATGAGTCAGTTTGTAGCAGTGATGTTATTGAAACTACTTCAAAAATTCCCAACAACCAAACAACCACATCTGACACATCAGAAATGAAGCACAACAAATACCTGTACATACATTTTAGTCATAGTAGTCGGTGGCTTCTTCACTAAATATACCAGGATTGGTAACCTTCTGAAAACAGGATTAACATAATTTGTTATAACAAATATTGCTTGGAAAAGTGACTCTGGGATAAGTTAAATACATTATATAGACTAGTGTTTATGTATTTATTAAATAAAAAAAAACAACCAAATATTTCAGCCTATTTGCATTTAATATCTCCATGAATTGGGATTTGATAGTTTTACCTATTTTGCATATATCTCTAAGAAATAGGTGAAACAAATACAACATTTTCTAAACACATAAAACTACCTGGACTAATAAACCCTCATGAATTAGGTTAACCCTTTACTTGGTTTATTCATGTTAAATAGTGTTTATTACACTATTTTAACAGATAGCGGAACAAATTATCTAAGTGAATTAATCTTTTAATGAATACAAATGTGTAGGAGGCTGGCAATCCATTAAGTCATTAGTATCACATGTTTTGATGGAAAGGTTTCTTAGATTTTGAAAGGAAAAGTGATGAGATTAAATGCAAACAGAAAGTGTGTGATACAGTTTCTCCCTTAGCTCCTCGGTCTCTTTCTTTCATTCTGTGCCAGCATGTATAGTTTTGAGTGTACTTCACTTTGTATTTCCATTTATTCATACAAAGGTCTTAAGTCACCCCTTGTTTTTTCATATTTTGTTATCAAAATAGGAAATAGGTGCAGCGATTTATTTTCAACACCAAAAACATACATGGAAATACAGTATAAGAGAACAACATAGTTTGTAAAAATCTAATGAGCTTGAAAGTCAATATTTCATATGACAACCTATATTCTTCAACACAGGTTCTTGAAGGAAATTCGAAGCTCTTCTTTGGATGTCGGTTGCCTTTTGTTCTGTTCTCTACCAAGATGATCCCAAACTGTTTCAATAATGCTGAGGTCTGATTTGGATCCATAACTCCATAGGAATTGCTGGCACCAATTTTCAGTCCAGTTCTTGTGTAATAAGGCATACCTCAGCCTTTTCTCTCTGTAATGAGATGTGACAATAAAAGTGATTTGATTTGATTTGATTTCCTTAAGAATGGCTTCCTAACCCACCCTTTCACTGAGACCATTTGTGATGAGGCTTTGGTGATGGCTCAACTGAAAATGCATCTCTCAGGTCTTTGCTGGATTTTATTTTCTATTTCTCAAGGATACTGTTCATCTACTGTATATATTTTTTTATTATTATCATTTTGCTTCTTCTTTTGTCCTCCACTCCAGAAAAAAGACAATTTTATGCCTGCCAAACTGTGCTACATTTGGGATATATTTTCGTTTATTTAGTTCAGTGGTTTTGGACTCAAATTTATTATTTAAAAAAAAAAAAAAAAAAACCCAATGTCCT
>VUQR01008641.1:34354-66751 GCA_015108515.1 Hemichromis elongatus | reverse complement strand
AATAAACACAACAATGATACTTATTGTGTCTTATGGTGATGGTGATGGCAGTTGTACTAAAGTAGTCAGAAGTATGGTAATTGAGCTTGCACACGTAGCTAACATTAGCTAACTGTTTTTTTGCGCATCTTGTTGCTGCAGCTCTCCTGTCTGGTTAGAGTTAAATTACTCACCGAATTAATCCCCTTCTCCTCTGCCCTCATCACGCAGATGTTGCAGGCTTTGGTGGCGTATGTAAATCCCGTTTTGATTTTTTTTTTTTTTTACCCTTCTGCAGCTGCAAAAATTTTCCTGGTTTAAACACGTGAACTGCGACTCACAGATGACTGGTCGGGTCTCTACTGTAGTCGGATAAATAAATAAAACTCGTTAACGACCAGGGTGTCATTTTTACATTACTAAATCCCACAGATAAATACATACTAGCAGTTACACGCATTATACCACGTTTATTTTCTCGAATTAATATACATAAATAGTTTGGTGGAATTAATAAAGTTAAGCCCTCCACTTTTCCCATTGTTTTTTGTTGTTGTTTTGATTTTTGTTCGCTCCTTTTAAACCCCGCTCAAGCCTTACATGTATAGTATTGCTTACTATTTAGGGTGTGTGATATAGCCTCAACATTGCATCACAGTATTTCAAGACAATTTGCAAAAATTATATTTCTGACAATGTAAAAATAAAATACTAAACAGTGGGTTTTTATGCTTGCAGGCAGCTACATTTATAATTTGATGACCCAGTTCCTAATTTAGGGTACGAATCAAATGAAACAAGACGCCAACAGCAGGATTATAGTGCAATAGTTGTAATATATCTAGTGACAGCATAAATTAAATGTCAGCACAAAAGTATCCAAGATGGTTTTCTCCTGGGATATTTCAAGTAAAAATAGAAAATGTCTGCTTAACACTTTAGTTTAAATAAAGTAGTTTAACCTTGTACTACTACAGAAGCTGTACAATATTGTAACAAAAAAAATTCTACCTGGGATGTTCTATCTAGGCTTGAGCTTTTTAACCAGCTGTTGAAGCCCTGCTTTACCACCTGGTAACCACACAAGTAATTTCCATCTGTCGTTTGCTCTTCCTGTTATGTGTAGTGCATTTAATAAGTTGCAGTTCTGCTTGGTGGAGTCATTGTTAATATTTATGTTGAACTTCACTAGCTGTTAGTATCTCCTCCTTTCCAGAAATTTAATTCTGTTCATTTGGATTTTAGTAGGAGAAATGTTTAGACACTCATCCGAGTAATTGGATATTATTCATCCTTACCTGGATGATTAGGCCAGCATCAAGACATATCTCCACCCTTGGAGCCTGGCTGTATAATTTGTTTTGCTGAAACAAGTGTGTTGTTTCCACCTTTAGCAGGACCGCTTTTCTAGCATATTTTGTAAAGTACTGCACTTTGTTGGAGTATGTTGAAGTAGCTTCCTTTTTGTGTAATAAATTGTCATTAGGGGCTGACCCGTGGCTCCTGCTTTCATGCTCAAGCTTGTCTCCTTGATGCACACTGGGGAACTTTAACACATGTTGTTTCTATAGCAGTGATATTGTGACATGACATTTTTATATCAGTGGTATAAAGGATCATGGCGCAGCAAAACTCACTATGCAGACAGTTCTACAAAGCAGCAGGCTCTTTTATTTTATATACAGAGTATGTAGTAACATGGTCTTTAATGTGGTTTCGGAGTCTTAGGCTTGTTTGATACCATTAACGTAAAAAGCGGAAGTAGAGCTACTGAGAGAGGTGGTGAGCTAGTGAATTTGGTATAGTTGATGCAGCATGGTGGTGCATTAGTTAACAGTGTTGCTTCAGCCAGAATGTTCCTGTTCCGAAACTGCTGGCCAGCTGGGGCTTTTCTGTGTTTAGTTTACATGGTGTCCCTTTGCCCCTTTGGATTTTCTCCAGGTGTACAGACTTCCTCCTACAGTCATGCATGTTAGGTTAGCAGATCTTAAATTGCATGCTGGTGTCAGCAATGGTAGGAGGGTGAATGAAACTAAATCTTCACCTCTGGCAGGAATTTTGACCTAGAAAATGTAAATATTATGTCTCAGATGTGTCAGAGTAAAGAGTGGTATATCACTTAGTCTTAGCAATACATATGTGGTCACATTCAGTAAAGAAACGATACCTGCAAGTAAAGATGTTACATATAACACCAAGTGTCATACATTTCAGATTTTAATTATTGAAAAGTGTACCAGCTGGCAGTCCCAGCTGTCAAATAGCAGAAGGTGCAGTATATAAAGAACAGGTTGCTAGTCCATGATAAAGTCAAACTAGTCGAAAGTGACTTTGACACTTTCATCACTTTAAGATAAGGAGGATGTTTTCCTGTTTAGGTGTCCACAAAGTTAGTCACCAAAAACATTCTTAAAATAGTGTTTGGTTTTACCTGTCAGTATGTGGGCTGGTTTTTCAAAGGCACAGGGTCAGAACTGGTCCCATGGCCCATTAGTGGGAAGTCAGTAATGGTGTGTAGCAGTGATTGATTCGACATCCACATTTGGCATGAAAATAATTTTTCAAGCAGATGATAACAAAGGAGAATTTGAAGGCTACATAACAGAGATCCTGTGTAGGTTTTATTTTTGTCAGTAAGTAATTAGAGCATAAGTTGAAGGGCACAAGTGTAAGGGGGGCTTCCAAATTAGGCTCACTTAATGTACAATATCTGGGTTACATGTGCAGCTTTTCTAAAATTTATTTAACAATTTGGGCTTAAACAGTATGTACTAGACTGCCAATTTTAAAAGCACTCTAAAAAAATCAAAAACAGAACACAGTTTCTGAAAGATATTTTTGTGCCTTCTTGAATCATGGAACAAGATGAATATTCAGATAAGGCAAGGAAACAGAAATAACTTTAAATTTCTTTAGTTTTGTAATCTTGTTGTGATCTTTATCTGATCATACAAGTTTACTTCTCTTCCTTTTACATAACCAGTGGTTTCAGTTGATCTTTTTCAACATTATACTTGGTGCTGTGCTTTGTAGCTTCAGCGTTGGCATGTTTCTGGAATCTAAAATGTGTCCCAAAATGGTTCTTCTGCATTTAAAAGTGCATACTCATTGTATGTTCATCTAACTTTGGTAAAGGAATACATATTTATGTATTTTAAAGTCCTTTTCAAACTTGTCTTTCCTCCACTTAGGTAGTGAACCTGTTGATGGGCATCCTGCTCACTGTCGCTGTGACCCACCCAGAGAACGTCCCCACTATTGACCTGCAGTATGAGGTCATTGACCACTATTTTGCTTCTGACCGGATGTCTGGTAAGTAAAAACAAATTGTTATTAAACTAATTTTATAAAAAACAAAACTGGATTGTATTCTGGTTAGTGGATTATACACCAGTGTTAACTTTCAAAGTTTAGTCTTTGAATTGTTCTGTTTCCTATGATAGTAAGGGCTTGCTCTCTGAGGTAGAATCGGTGAAACATTAGTTCACTCCATTAGAATAAACAATGGAGCCGTGCCTTTTCTTTTCAGTGCTTTCCACAAACTCATGAGTCGCTGTTATTCTGTGGTTGATCATGTGATTCATTTTCCACTGGGAGATCAGCTCCGCACTAACTGCAAAACAAAATTCACAAGGACAGCAGAACACTGTTGAGTTGTTTACGTGTCATCTTAAAATGTAGTCTGGGGTGTGGTAACACTGGTGCTACTTCCTTTGTAACTCCTTGAGGATTTATGTTTGTTTAGATATTTGTGTGTGCGCGCGCTGGGGCAGGGCTGGCTAAACTGAGTGCGTGTTCTGTTTAGCTGGCAGTTGTTTTGTCGGTCGGCTTGGTGAAGGCCTCTTCATTTTTCTGAAACAGTGACTCAGCGAGAGAGGAGGGGCCACATCGGCCATGGGGTGACCTTCCCATAACAGGCTTGTGGCAACACACAGGACATTGGAGGATGTCCACTGTTTGCAAAGGCAATGTTAATATTCAGATGGGTTAAGTTGTTAAAACCTGTGACATTAGCGCAGCTTCAATAGCCTCCACTCATTCAGCAGTTGAACTCATTTTAAAAAGTTATGCAGCTGATAGAAAGAACATGTGACAGGGGCTTTGTGGGTTTGAGGTTGAGGCCATTTCTTTAAATACTCCTTTTAGATATGCTGGTATATGAAAGGTTTATGAAATTTTAGCTCTTCCTCTTCCTGCTTTAAAAAATTATGCTATTATTAATACAACAAATGTTGATTAATAAACTACATGAAACTGTGGAAGTGTGGATTTTATAAAGTCAATTCATTAATTTAATGTGTTTAAAAAAGAAAAGAAAAATAAATTGTGGCACATTCATTTGCCACTATCACTTTTTTTTTCTTGAGCAGCAGTCTCCTGTCAGGTTCATACATCAGTGAACATGTTGTTCTGCCTGAGCTACTGAATAAAAGGCGATTTTGTCTGGACTGCATTGCTGTAGCTGCTCTCTCACAGCATTTCCAGTGCAACAGGCAGAACAGTTGAGTATGAGAGAGAGTATGAGTAAGTGATGAGGATATGAAAGGCAGACCTTTTAATTATCCCAGACTGAGTTTCATTACGTCTTTACTGACTGAAAGCAAGAGGCTTAATGCTCCCCAGAGCTGGCCTTTAAAATGGAGTGAGCTGGAAAGAGACAAGCCCTGGAGACTGTTCACTTAACACTGTATGCAACTGCCTCAAAGACCACAGGCAAAAATCCATTCTTCCTCACTCACTGTATGTTTAACAATAAAGCCAGTGCTGTAGAAAAATATAAATCTTTAACTGTATTCCTTTTGTCTTTTTCTCATGCAGAAAATGCCTGCGTTGGATTTGCCATCTCTCTGTTGATGCTCACTATCAGTGCAATGATGGTGTATGGAGCTATTACTGTAAGTGTATACTGGAAATATAGTCATTTTTTTTCTTTTTAAATCTCCTTGGAAGCGTGTAATATATTTAAAGCATTGTCATGTTTTTCATGCAAAAATGAAATCCCAAATGTTGTGTTTAAAAGTGTTTTTAAAAAAAAAAAAGCAGAATAAGAGGTAACCAAAGGAAGAAAACACGCCAAATAATCCCGATGTCGTGGGGCTGTAGTACACAATACTGTGATCTTACTGCCTGTCGTCTTTACCTCACAGGCTTGCCTGATGGCATCAAGACTGACAGGTTTGATAGCGTTTTGATGTGGACCTGTATTTAGCTGCTGGTATGGATGACTGCACAGTTAAAAGTATGACACCAGTCTGCAGGCTGGGTACACTGTGCATGCTCGTTGCTGTGCAGGTAGAAACCCAGAGACAAATGTGGCAGATCCCCTTTTCCACTGTAGTTTACCAGGTACCCCTTTTACATACCGCCCCCCAAGTGTTTCATTATAATGTACCGAATCCAATTTCCTACTTAATGTTAGCAAGTGCAGAAGATTTTTGTCAGAACCTGAGTACACTGTGCTTTAGTAGAAAGAAAATGTATCAGAAAGGACTGTTTTGCTGATTTAAATCTTCTCTCTATATACTTATGATAATGCCTGTTCATATCCGTGGGTGTTCATTGTTAGCTGTTTGTGTTTCGTTTACCCCAAAACACATCTGATATCTCAATCTGAGCAGTGGAAAATCTCTAAACCATGAAGTTTAAACTTTAAAAGAAGATTTCTTAAGAAATGAGTAGTGCACCCACAGCTGTAAGATTTGTAGATCTAAATAAACCCTACACACATAATGGTACCTTAGTCAAGACAAGAGTGTCTAGAGATAAGGTTTAAATCTGCATTATGGTTCTTCTAGAATTATATACGATCTGCCCGAGTGATTCTTTTTCAATTTTTTTATCACGTTTCTTTCATTTTTTTTTCTTCTTTTCTTAGCATCGTGAGGGCTGGCTCATCCCATTTTTCTGCTACCAGCTGTTTGACTTTGCTCTGAGCTGCCTGGTGGCCATCAGTTCCCTCACGTACCTACCCAGGATCAGAGACTACCTGGACCAGCTGGTCAGTGTCAGCAGGGCAAAGTCTGATGTTGTTTTTCACATCTCAATCTGACTACACCCTTTCCATTTACGACAGAGTATCTTTATAACTTTTCACTTGGCCTTCATCCAGTATCGCCCTCTTTGCTCTCTCTAAAGACTTGGTGACTCACATCATGCCCAGCTGGAAAATTAGATTTCAGACACTTATTTGCCATCATTTTCCATAAGTGCTGTTGCATAAATGTTAAAGTTGTTAAGAAGTTATTGTACTTTTGTGTCACACTGGAATTCTCATGGGCACTACAGCATAAATGTAACTGGCTCCCTTCCACAGTGAGTCTTTAACCTGTCTTTCTCCTATCACCACTAACCGTTGGCGGCAGGTGGCTGTCGCTCCATGAGGCCCTGTTAAAAGGGCGTTTTTCCTCCTCACTGTCACCAAGTGGCTCTTCAAAGAGCGTTGTTTGATTGTTGGGGTTTTCTCTCCTTTATTGTAACGTCTTTATCTTACCATACAAAGTGCCTTGAGGCATTTATTTTTGTGATTTGGCGCTATATAAATAAAACTGTGTAAATTTGCACATCAAACTCTCTATTAGTAAACAGTCAGTGTTTATAGGGAGTCCTTTCAGATGCAGCCATGACCACTGAAGCAACAGTCAAAGTCGTAGTATCCACAACTCAAGCTTCTACCAATAATGAGAGAGTATTCTGAGTTTACCATATGAATTATCTCTACACATACAGAGATTATTTGCTAGGAGAAAAAATATAAGAAAACAAATTAGCTCATTGTTCTTCTGTCAGTAAGGGAGTTTCAGAAGGGAAAAAAGAGAACGATAGTATTTTTTACATTTCAAGTGCGGAAGTGCTGACAGTAAAGTGAGCAAGACTTTGAGAATCTAACATTTTGTCTCCTTTTCTTAATCAGCCGGATTTCCCATACAAGGATAACCTTCTCTATATGAACTCCAGCTGCCTGCTGCTCGTTGTGCTGGTCTTCTTTGCTTTCCTCATCATCCTCAAGGTGAATTTATCAATTATTCACAGTCAGACATAGTTTTATTAGTATGTTTGTTTGTTTTTGGCATATGTGTTCATTTAAGAGGAGGAGACGGGAAGCTCTCGACTGTAACGATACAAATAGTTTTCTCTCTGCTTTCCAGGCATATTTGATCAACTGTGTGTGGAACTGCTACAAGTATATTAACAACAGGAACATGCCAGAAATCGCCGTGTACCCTGCCTTTGAAACCCCTCCCCAGGTATGCAAGCCACCTCAGCGTCTATGAACAGGAAGTGTTGAGACACTGGCACCGGGATGGTTAGTTGAGGCAGCAGGCGACATAGTGTCTCCACACTGAAAGATGACCTGCTGAGAGGATCCATCTTTAAAGAAACATTAGTATTAATAAGTATAACATTAATATTAGTTATAAAATGTCTTATTAAGGTTGCACTAAAACATGGTTCTGCCATGGTAAAATTAATTCATAACTCAGGTTAAAATCAACAATACATATAATTGTAATCTTCTCAGTTAGTAGATGCAAATGTGTCTGGAGACAAACAGAAGTTGCCGGCATTCACGTTTAAAAAGCTCAGATTCACTTTGTGCATTTTCTTTATCTCTAATCACGTTTCAGAATAATTTCATACTAATTCTAACTTCACTGGTTCTGCTCTGCTCAGAATGGGCTGAATACTGCAGATGGGCCAAAGTTCTGGTGTCATCACAGCTTAATTTAATTTGTTATTAATTTAAAGGAATTCAACAAAGAATGTTTAGAGACATTAGAGTCTCTGTAATAGACGCTGTCTGTTACAGAGACTCTGGTTGGTTGTGTTTTCAGTTTTATGTTGCCCCCCCCCTCCTCCCTGTACAATGAGCCCTCACTACTTTAAATGTTTCTCTCTATTCTTTAGTACATCTTGCCTACTTACGAGATGGCCATGAAGATGCCAGAGAAGGAGCCACCCCCTCCTTACATGCCAGCCTAAGCACCAGCCCTGTTGCCAAAACACACACACACACGCACACACACGCACATAGCCATCATATGCATTCCTTCTTGCCCTCACCTTATACCCAACCCTTCTGACCTGTTGTGTAAGTGTAAGACCACTGAAGATGTTTAGTTCAAGCCTCCCACCCGCCCTCAGCCGCTGTATTTCTATAGTGTCTATAGAGCGTTCCGGACATGAGAGGAGAAAGGTGGCAGATGAGAGCATGACTGAAAAAGAATGAATGTGTTTAAAAAGAGGCACAAGTGTACCCCCATCCCACCCCCACTTCTGCCAACATTTTTTGGTGTCTTAGTAAAAGGGATATATGTGAAAGTTAAACTGCTTGAAATGCTTTTGTCAATCCAGCACCATCCCATTAATAGATTGATATCAAGTTTAAAAGAAAAACAAGCTGACAATCCACTTATTATAGCACTTATTGTTGCATTGTGTTACAGTTTTCCCCTCAATCATTAAGACATAAATGATTCTATCTCAGTCTTGAATGCAGCACTTTTTGTCTGTTATTTATTTAGCTTCACTGTAATTAAGTTTAATTATCCCCATCTTAGACATCACCACTCTCTGCTGCCCCTATGTGTTGGCAAAGATAGTAAATTGTATCCCAGCTAAGGAAAGCAAAGTGGGAGCAGAGGGCATAAGTGATGGATCATTTTCTTTCTTTCTTTCTTTTTTTTTTTTTACTTTTACCTGGTACCTGTAGGAAATGGCTAGTCTTGTGAATATTAGTTGTTGCATGCTTATTGGCACCCCTTACCCACGTCCCTTTATTGGTCATATGATTTATCATAGTAGAAATACATTTGACTTCAATAAACCTTTCAAAACTATTACATCTTAGTTCTTGTCTCTTATTTTTCACATTATATATAAACTGAAGGAACACAGTATGTATAAGGAGATATTAAAAACAAAGAGCTCTCAATACAAGTCTTGAAATAGCATTAAGGACAAAAAACACAAGCGCATGATTTTTAGCAGATGGAGTTTAGAGACAGACAGGAGGGGTGGGGCTTTTTGTTCTATATTTACATACATTTCCTCCATGTTTGCTGCAGAAATCTGTAAGTTATTAGCTCAATACTCTACATGCAAATGTTTTATTGAATATACATAAATATTTAAAAATCTGCAATCTGATATATATTTATAATCTACAATCTTATGTAAACGGTCTCAGAGACTCATACTAACGATTGATAATACCCATGCGCCATCTAGTGTCAGCAGGTAGTAATACAGCTAGTGTTTAGAGTGTCAATCCACCCCTTATTTCTTTATTTTGTTTCCTAGTAGGCAGACTTTCTTTTAATTTTTGAAACGGTGTTAAGCAGTAGTTCTTCAGACTTTAAGTTTTTAAGGTAATGTGTATAGCTATGCAGGTTTTATAATAATTTATAAAAAAAATCTGGACTTTGTTGGTAGAGTGTATTTTAGAAAAATATTTACCGCTTTATAATCCTAGTTTTTGTTCATTACGTTGAAACAATATTTGCATTTGCTGCAAAAAAATGAAAAAGTAAGAAAAAAAACTGTCAGAAAAATAAAAAGGAGAAATGCTTGTTTTAGACTCGTCTATACACCCTGTCCTGAAGCCCCTTTTTGGGGCAGACACTTTGACGTGTCTTACTCAGGTCTCCGCCTACTCAGTGGTGGTTTGACCCTCTGATCCTTACAGACAAAAGTATTTAGAGAGGTCAGACCAGAGAAGGAGCTCTGCACACTGAGATGATGAAGGCTTTTCACTGGATCCTCCTTTACTGTGCGGCACCGCTGCTGTCTGATGTACAGGCCACATACCACCTCATGGCGGGGGCTCCCCAGCTGATGGCTGCTCAGAGTTATGCTCAAACCAGAAATAACGGGCGCCCACCACTCCGGACCCTGAACCCAGCAAGTAAGTCTTTCATTTTTAGTCTAGTTTTACACAAAAGTCTAGCAGTGGTGGAATAAGTAGGCTAAGAAAAGAAATACAGCAGCTTAAAAACAACAGTGCTTTCTAGCAGTATTATTTTTGCGATTTATTTTATTTTTTATTTTTTTGTAGTAAAAGTCATTCCTTTTTTAAACTTAGATATTCAAAAAATTCATCCTAACAAAAGGATGTTACACTCTTCTCAAACACATAATGCATGAATTCTCAGGTCTTGGCTGGGGGTTTCACAAGCTCTGTCCAAACTATAGTAGAAGCTTGTCTGAAACAGCCCGGGTGGCTGATTGCATATACTAATAATTTGTCTGTTATCCTAAGTAAACAAAACAGATTATTGCACAGTATATTTTACCTACTCCACAATGTCAACTTACACAACTTTCCTGTTTACCTTTTACCAACCTACTAATGTTCTCGTCACTTTTCCTTTCTGGTGGCCCTGTAGTTCACAGAAGTGACTACACGTATAGAGGAAGGTATCACTACCACTACCAGCCACCAAGGATCACTCCACCGGTAGTGTATCACCCCATTCCTCTATCTCCACCAGTGACTTACCACAGACCCCCAGCCCCCATGTCCCCTTTTCACCACACATTCAAAGGCCCAGGTGTACCACATATGCATCACATACACAACGCTCTCTCGCCACCACTGGCTCGTCATCCCCAACACAGGATTAAAGACCCATTCCCTTACAAAGTGAAAGTTCTGTGCCCCTCACCTGTGGTACGCCCTCCAGCTCAACAAGAACCAACAATTCTACCAACCCTGCCAGCGAGTACAGTGGCACCAGTGACTGCCATGATGCCAGTGGTGGTGACCACTGTGCCGCCAGGGAAGACCACCGCTCCTGTGATGCTACCGGTCAGTACCCAAAGCGGCTTCATCACCACCGTCAGTCCTGTGCCGACAGGTAGAATATTACCAGTCAGGTTTGCTTTCCAAACCAACCAATGCTCCTCACTGTTTTTCAGGTCAGATATTTTAGTTAATTTTCTTCAGTGATGTTTAAGTACAGAGGTAAACACTCCAGAAATGATCTAGTTTAATATATGTGTGTAAAACTGGACTGGCAGGGATTCTTACTGCCATTAACATGCCATTTTTCATGTGGTGTGCATTGGGCATCCTTTTTATTCAGAAAAAATGGCATGAAAGGGTAAAGCATGTCTCTGATGGACTGTTGAATCCCTGAAATGATGCATAGTATGTCACGCAGCATACAGTATCATTTTAGAAGATCCACCACGGCGATGCTCAATAGTTTCATTGCCTGCATCCCAAAGTATTCTCTCTTCTTTTGTGGATGAATAACTAAATAATGACCCGAGATACAAAAGTACAAATGTTTGTCTGAATAACAAACTGGATTTTTTTGTATTAAATCAATTTAATCCTGCCATGGTTTGATCACAGAGACAGCCTCTCCGTGCAGAAGCCGTTCCCTGGACCTGGTCTTCATCATTGACAGCTCTCGCAGCGTGCGTCGTGGAGAGTTTGAGAAGGTTAAAATCTTTCTGGCCAACATGGTCGACACCCTCGAAGTGGGATCAGATGCCACCAGGGTGGCTGTGGTCAACTACGCCAGCACGGTCAAGACAGAGTTCCTGCTCAAAGATTATTTTAGCAAGCTAGACTTGAAGAAAGCTATCTCCCGCATTGAGCCCTTGGCGACTGGCACCATGACCGGCCTCGCCATCAAGACTGCAGTGACTGAAGCTTTCACCGAGCAGTCTGGAGCCCGACCGCGTTTCAGAAATATCTCCAAGGTGGCCATCATCGTGACAGACGGAAGACCTCAAGACCAGGTGGAAGAAGTGTCTGCTGCAGCCCGAGGAATGGGTATCGAGATCTACGCTGTCGGGGTGGACCGCGCGGACATGCGATCCCTGCAGATGATGGCCAGTACCCCACTGGAGGACCACGTCTTCTACGTGGAAACCTACGGCGTCATCGAGAAACTCACGTCCAAGTTCAGAGAGACCCTGTGCGGTAGGACAAAGAGGGCCTGCAGGACCTTTTTCCACCATTAAGTCTGGTTCTACTTCCTCAGTAAGGGGCACCTACAGTCCAAAGGGGGGAGACTGTTGTGGGTCATTGACAGTTATTGGTAAAAATCAGAAAAAAAGTATTGGAACAAATGGTCTCAGCCCCCGTATGGACTGCAGATGTCGGCTCTAGAACGTGCTTGTAGTCGCCAATTTAAACCCACGGAAAGTCCTAAGACTTTCAGCTTCTGTTTAAAAAGCAAACATTTTATGTGCTGATCATTAGTGGATTGTTTTTGTAATCAAAGCGTCCCAATTCTTTGAATTTTTCCTATGTCTGTGTTGAAAATAATTCAAACGTAGAGTAAAAGCCCACATTTTTAAACATTTGGAAAACAGATTAGGAAACATTCAGATGAACATGACAAGTGGAATCCATCCATAAAAGCTGATTTTTATCTTCTTTTTGAAATAGTTTGCATGATAGAAACATCCAATTTTGCAAGTGAATTTTTCAGACAGAAATGATCAAAAATCAGAAACAACTCATTTGTGTGAATGCTCTTCGATTATGTGTGTAATAAAAGACAGATGTCGAAGCTGAAGGTTTGAAAATGGGTGCTTTGCTCCATTGTTTCTCAATCACTGTGAATTTGTGTGCGTCTGTTTGTTAGCTGTTCAAACTGATGTGCTTTATTATGTTTCCTCAGTTGTCCAGCACACAGCAGTTCACAGATACGTTGAAGGTGTTTCCACTGTATGTGTGGTCAACTACAAATATCTGAGAGAAGTCTCCAGACGTAGATTTTTAACTCATGCATACAGAAAATAATTCTAAAATTGCAAAATGTGAAGTAAAAATCAGCTTCTATCTTTTTTAGTATAGCTTTGCCTTTCACAAGCTACCCACCTACTGTGCTGTATGCTTGCATGCAAAACTGTACCTATGTTGCCATCCCTTAATCCTGGCTTATTCTAGGTGTGGACCCCTGCTCCATGGGACATGACTGCGAACACATTTGTGTCAACAGCAACGCCTCATATTACTGCAAGTGCCGGAAAGGTTTTATCTTGAATGCGGACCAGAAAACATGTTCTCTGAAACGTAAGAACATACTGTGTGGATTCCTGCAGCTCTTTGGTGTCATACTAATGCTGCTCAACAGTTTAAAGACATGTGTAGGACAGCAATAAAATACCCAGCTGGGATTCTGAGCAGGGCTTCATAGCGTTGCATAAATCCTGAATTTGTAGCAGATGGTTTTGTTTTTTTGTGGACAATTAACATAAAATTTGTACTTTTCAACCTGCATTAAAAATCTGCTCCCATTCATTTGAGCTTTGTTCTGTTCTCCATCTGCAGTCTAGTTGGGGAAAGTGGCGTGGGTGGTGCTGTGTGCTTTTTCACTCTTTGCGTGATCTGTTACCCTGATGTGAAATTTGCTTTCTCCCGGCAAAGAGGTGAAGGTCGAGGTGGTGGAGGATCCCTGCAAATGCGAGGCTAGACTGGCTTTCCAGAAGCAGACGCAGGCAGCCATCCAGCAGCTCACAGCCAAGCATATCCAGTCTGTTGTTTCAGATGGACGACAGTTTATTATAAACAGTCTCTGCAGCTGACAGCTGGTAGTTTCTTCATGTTATTATTGTTACTGGTGTTATTGCTCCATTGCATAATTGTCAAATAAAAGTCCTTGACTCTTCAAACTTGCTGACGTGACTGGGAGAATAGAGCGCCTTGAGAACATGGTGGGCCGGGTCTGAAGCTTTGCACGTAAGTAAGAGTCAACGGCTCTTTTTCCTCCATGATTGGTAGTAAAAGGTTCCCGCTCACTGGGAGCAATCTGACCTCCTGATTATTTATTTTCCGCAGAGCCAGATGACTTTTGTTGCTCCCACAGTCTACTGCATCATGGAGAGGAACTTCCTGTGATCCACTCTAACTTCAGGACAGACTGAGAGAAAATATGACACACAAATCAACCCCCCAGGTTACTGACTTCTGAGCAACAATGCCTCCAAATAAACTTTATTTTAACTTTTTTATTGACCCCCTCCCCCCCCTTAAATCTACTGTAAATGTTACTCAAACTAAACTCCCAGGAGCATATTAAAATGTATAGCAATCTAACATTTCTTTATTTTTTTTTTCATTTTTGTATAAATGAATATTGTATATATTAGCCTCATGCCATATGGCATGAAGTCTTAACAAATGTGTAACTTGAATTCAAATAAAAATACGGAATAATTAATATTTTTCCATTAACCAGGTGGTGACACAAACATGTATCATCTCATATATATATATAGTAAAAAAAATACATTAAAATGTAATCTTATCTCATGTTTGCATATTTGTTGTATTATTTTCAAAGTAATATTTCTGGTGATATTGCATGTACAATCAATATATTTTATGCAGTGTACATGGTGCACTCCTTAAAATATAAAAAAAAATAAAACATGTAATTACTATCTAAAGATGTAATAGCGTTGTAGTAAACTCTTTAAGTAGTTACATTCTAGCTATTCATTGAAAGATGGCATTTATTTAGTGAAAATATTTAGGATTATAACTCTGCATTCCTGAATTATTGCAGTTTTTATATTTTTTTTTAGCTTAATTTAATTGTATTTACTTTTCAGTGTATGTTCCCTTGTTTCAGCACAGCTTTTATTGTTTGGAAACGATTAGTTTCATTGGTTTCAGTGTTAGTTTTAGTCTTTTTAGATGTTACTGTATAGAGGGCATATGCTAGATATAGGAAAACGAATATAAATGTAACAAAAAAAAAACAGAAATTTTTTTGAAAGCAGGTATCTTCAATAAACATGTCTGTTTAAACCTCACTGCTCGCTGCTTATAATATAAGATGATGTCAGGGAAAAATCCGTTTTTAAACCTCTATTTTATTCACTCAGAAACATCTTGGATAGTAACGTGACATAAAGCACGATTAAAGCCTACAGTTCACTTATCTGACTGCTCTGTGCTGAAAAGTTTCTGTTTTCGTACCCTGCTATCTTTATGCTTTGACTGGTGCCAGAAAAACAACAGACAGAGGTCACTGTGTCACCTCTGGAATGACTTGGCAGCACTGACAACAGAGCCTCTCTGTCTGCGCTGTCTGTGTGAGTCAATATGCCAACGTTTACCTCAGGTCTGCTCTGGATCCTCTCCCTCCTTCCTTTAAGCAGACAGCTGTTTTAGGTTTGTTTGCTATTTCAGTTCATAGTTACCACACACACACACACACACAGGCAAAGAGAGGTGAGCCCACCAGTGTTTCAGGGGGGAAAAGATGAATGGGACTCACATGCCACTGACAAGTGGAAAAGACAGTACAACGAATGTCTGTTCACGAGGTTTAAATAGCAGAATCTTCTGCTTTCATTCATAATTAGTTACTTTAAAAGCTGCATATGTCCTCATTTTAATGCTTTTCTCTTGTCTCCTTATAATAAACTGTCTACTGTTTCTCACAAATGTAAAGCTGGGAATGGTTTAAAGTAACTTAATGTGCTTGGCAGAGTGGCAAAGCAGTGAACTTCCTGCTAGATTTTACACACTAAATATTTCACAGCTTACTATTAAGACTGGAAACAGCATGAGGAGTGCACAAAAAATAACCATAAGCTCACAAAATGTCACTTAATAAAATAAAGGTATTTATTATCTGTCTCAGGCTCCAGAAATCAAATCAGCCACATGAAATATTTCTTTCAATCATTAATCCAGACGATAACTGTTTGATTATTAGAACATTAAAATAGAAAATAGACTTTGTCTTGTGTAACACCCAAACCTCATGATAAACAGTCTGTTTCTCTAATTACGATCAATGTATCTGAATGTATCCCAGTGCAGTCTGAGAGTTTTACATCAGTTACATCTCACATGAGCTCCACATTGTCAGCGTTTTTCATCAGACAATTTATTCTAAATCTACATTTGTACATCATGCTTGTGGTGAATGACGTGTGCATAGAAAGGTTCATTTTAATGCTGTTACCACGGATGCATTCATTTCTATTTAATTAAAAAATCCGACAAATATGTAAATTACTCCTAAAAGTGCATACAGCTATATGTTTACCTTCAGAGCGACCCTGTGCTGTAGTTTACCTTCAACAGGACCCTCTTATAGAAGGTGTGTAATGGATGTCTTTCCTGGCTCTGTCGGTTCAAAGTGGTCTTGGAGGTTTTGTGTTAATTCTCTCAGCAAACAGCAACATTTTGGGTGATGAGACTCGGCGGGGCTGAGATTTCTGAACATTATGTTTTCTTCATGTTCTCGGTGTCAAAATAAAACAGTTAATACTAAAATAAAATGTGACATTTTAACGCATAACTGCAAAACTGACTCCTTCTTCTTTGATTCCTGTCATTTAATAAAAAAACAGTCACACTGCAGTGAAAATTTGAATATTCTATCTGTTTTCTCAGTAGTGTGAACAGGCAGTGGCTTACATGCCCTTTACTCTGGTCAAAACTGTCTCAGTTTGATCCAGTTCAACTCGTCCACACAGTCTGGAGATAACTGGCTGTAAAAGGGAAGTGTGCAGCCTCTGAATGACCTTTAGCTCTTAGGGTGTAGTTGTTTTCAGCAGGACAGTTGACTTCTTCACCCTGGACATTCCCTAAGACCAGCTCTTCCCTACAGAATTCCCTTCTTCTTCTTGTTTACTGCAGTGAGTGTTCCCATTGTCTTATTACTGGTGTTTGGGATGATTAATAGGAGTTTTTTTTTCTCTTTAAAATATGAAAAAAACCTCTTTATAGATATGAAGCATCTAGATGGATTTCCCAGTCAGATGTTATGCTTTTTATAGATATAATCAATATTATTTGCACTGACTACGTCGTTCCCTTTTTAAATCAAATGTAAGTGAAGCCTGACACCTGCTGTTAGAAAAAGGAAGCACAGTTTGGTTTTCAGTGTTTTGTCTTATGTAACGTCCATCCATTTTCTTCAACTTATCCAATTTAGGGTCACATTAGGGCTGAGCCTATCCCAGCTGACATCACGGAAGAGGCGGGGTGTATCCAGGACAGGTTTCAAATCTACTGCAGAGCTAATACATGGAGACAGACAACCTACAGTCAATTTAGACACACCAATAAAATCTAACGTGCATGTGTTTGGACTGTTTGAGAAAGCCACTGTACCTGTAGAGAAGTCATGCAGACACACGGAACACATGGAAACTCCACACAGCCAGCCGGTGGATTCAAACCCAGGACCTTCTTGCTATCAGGTGATGGTGCAGGTAGATAGTTTCCCCACCTTTTTTTCTTTCCATTTTGTCATTTTAAAAGAAACAAAAAGATGCTTAAAATAGTTTAAAAAGATACTTTAGGCTAAAAAACTAAATAAATATAAGAAGAAAATAAGAAGATAATATGTGTGTGTACACATAAATAATCAAGAGAAACAGAGAAAGCTGGGAGATGCTTGATGCTAATGTTTAGTAGTTATTATGAGCAAAGAAAATATAATATATTAAAGGTGCATTTTTAAGACAATTTAATGAAGAAAATGGGAGAGAGAGGAGGACAGATGGAGAAAGGTTAGCAAAGAGGAAGTGAGGGCATCTATGAAGAGGATGAAAAGGGGAAAGGCAGGTGGTCCTGATGGCACACTTGTAGGCATTTAGATCTCCAAGAAAGAGAGAGCAGTGGACTTTTAACAGGTTGTTTAATGCAATTATGGGGAGCAATCAGATGCCTGAGAAATGAGGAAGGTGTACCCGTACCAGTTTTCAAGAACAGGGATGATGTGCAGAGCTAAAGTAACTACAGAGGGATAAATGAGTCATACCATGAGGACATGGCAAAGTATTATTAAAGGTATGTTAAGAGGACAGTTGACAATCACTAAACAGCAGTATGGTTTCATGCTGAGAAAGCGCGCCGCAGATGTAATCTTTGCTTTGATAATGTGATGGAGACATACAGACGAGGTGAGAAGGAGCTTCACTGTGGCTTTGTGGATCTAGAGAAAGCATGTCATAGGGCGCCTAGAGACGAGCTGCTGTACTACATGAGGAAGTGAGGAGTGACGCAAAGTTATGGTGATGGACAGGCTGACAGATGAGGTCAGGCAGGAGTCTCCGTGGACTGTGTTGTTCGGAGATGACCGATCTGTAATGAGAGTAGAGAGAGAGAAGAGGAATGAAAGTCTGACAGAAGACACGTGAATAGCGCAAGTAAATTAGTTCAAACACCTTGAATCAACCATAAAAAGCAATGGTCAGTGCACAAGAGAGGTGAAGAAGAGAGGGCAGGCGGGGTGGAGTGGGAGAGGATGCGGGTCAGAGTTGATTTGTGATCTGCTATGACCGAGCTGAAGATGAAATGAGTATATTATGGGGACAGCTCAGGTCAAGTGCTTTGGAGACAAAGTTGATGGGTTGGACATGTGTAAAAGATAGAGATTAGATAAAGGATGTTGGCTATATAAGGAGCTGCCAGGCAGAAAGGAAAGTGGAAGACCATAGAGAACGAAGCTTCGTAAGTATTCAAAACAAAAACAACTATTTTTTCTTTCTTTTCTTTTCTTTTTTTTAACTAATAAAGGTTTTTAAACTTTATTACTGTTTAAAGGTAACAGAGTGCCCACCCTCACTGATCAACGCCAAGTGAACCACGCTATGATTGGACAGTTTTGTAGCTCAACGTCACATCCGCAGGTGAAAAACAAGAAAACACCTTCGCACACATGGAGGAGAATAATTCCCAAATACTCGAAAATGCTCACGCTGAGTTTAAAAGGCAGAATTTTACAATGGCGGAGGAACTGTACACTAAGTTTATCTCTTCCTGCTTACAGTCCAGGTATCGTCATTTTATTCTGGAGACGCTAAAAGCTTGATGTGTGTCGTTTATAACATAAGGTGGTGTTACGACACATTCTGTTACACATTACATTTTGTGACCCCGTTGTCGCTAACTGCTAGCTAATTTCAGTTCCCTTCCTCTCTCTCTCTCTAATGTTCACATTTAACTGTAGCCATGATATTAAAATGGGAGTTTTAACGGTGTTATATTTGAACAGGGAATGTGAAGCTAGCGGTTTAGCAACTGCTTATAACAACCGCGGACAGATAAAGTACCTCCGGGTGGACTTTTATGAAGCGGTGGATGACTACACCTCTGCGATACAAGCTGACAGCATGTTTGAAGTGCCTTTCTACAACAGAGGACTAATTCAATATAGATTAGGTAAGAAGAAGCACCAATTAAGCGATACACACAGCTTGTCAGCGGCAAGCCAGTTTATCAGTAGCCAAAAAACCCTCAACATCCGCCCATTGCCTTCAAAATAAAAGTCTTCTTCTCTGCTTCGTTTTTAATAACATTTGTAGAGGCCCTTTAAAAACAGTCTACTAAAAATGTAAATAAGAATCACAAACGAATAATGACAGAAGTAATTCACCTATTGTATACCATATAAAAAAATATAAGCACAAACTGTGTATTTATACAAGGTGTGTGAGGTCCACATATGCGCTGAAAATCTATATAGCAGACTTCCCCGTGTTTCCTCATAATCACCATCTGAAACACAAATGACACCATATCTATTAGAAGAAGGACATTAGATTAGTGTAATAATAATAATAATGATAATGGATTGCATTTATATAGCCCTTTTCAAGCACCCAAAGCGCGTTACAATTCCACCATTCATTCACTCTCACATTCACACACTGGTGGAGACGAGCTACAGTTATAGCCACAGCTGCCCTGGGGCAGACTGACAGAAGTGAGGCTGCCATATCGCGCCATCGGCCCCTCTGGCCAACACCAGTAGGCGGTAGTGTAAAGTGTCTTGCCCAAGGACACAACGACCAGGACAGAGAGCTGGGGGATCGAACCAGCAACCTTAGTGTATTGCTCTACTTGGATTATCCAAATCATCAGTAGGACGACATTAACTGATTCAGAATCCGGCAGCCAGAGTCTTTAGTCATATACCGAAACTTTAACATATTAATCCATTATTAAAGTCACTTCAGTACAGAATTACATTCAAAATCCTTATATGAGTTCATAAGTCTTTCAGTGGTTTGGTCCCCTGGTACACCTCTGACTGCTCAGTGAGTACAACCCAGCTAAACCTCCCAGGTTATCAGGTCCAGGTCTTTCAACTGTTCTCAGAGTTAGATTTGAGCGTACTGAGAGCTTTTTGAGTTTTTTAATATATCAAATGATGCAATAATTGTAGCCTTTGCAATTGGATAATAATATAAATTACTTTAAAGTAGGGTGACCTGCTTTTTTGAAATCCCTTTTGCTGCGTCCCATATTGACATGATGTCCAGGCTTAAAAAGAGATGTGATAATTTGTGGATGACTGCAACTCCACTGAAAACCTAAAATGATTACAAGAACGCACAAACACAGCAAAGACAAAAGATATTGTATATAAGACAGTAGAAAAAGGAAAGTCTCCAGAAATCGTCAACTGTTATTCCTTTAGTGCTTTCTTTTCTACGACACTAGATGGAGCTGCTACACCCCTCGGGCTTTTACTGCCCAAAAACTGCTGACTCTTTGAAATCCAGCCTAGTAGTGTATTCTAAAAGATACCCTATTTAATATTTATTTACAGTTTTTATTATCTTACAGGCTTTTTTGACGATGCCAAGAGCGATTTCCAGCAGGCATTAAAGCTCAATCCGGATTTTGAAGATGCCAAAGTGAGCCTCCGACAGACGCTTCTGGACCAGGAGCACAAAATAAACAGGGGATACTGACAGCTTCTGAATCTACATGTCATGTATAACATGTGATCCTCCTGATAACAAAATGTACACCAATGCATTTAATATAAATAACTGTCCGATTTTATTCACCTATCATTTTTTTTGTTTTTAAATATGAAGTGATTAGCACAAACAAAGACAGAGCTGAAAATCAGAGGGTAATTGATCAGATGAAGCAGCTGTCCCACTGGATCAGGGGCCACAGTTGATGGATTTTTATTAAGAAGATCATTAATATTCCTTTTCCACACCGACTCAAGCTCCTCTCAGTTAGCGAAAAATTGATATTCCTTTATTAAGGGCCGTATAAGACTGTGACTGGACAATGCAGACTTATCGACCCATCAGGTGAAAGCCTGATAAATGTTGAAGTGCCCTGTTGAAGTTTTTAGGAGAGGCTTTGTGACTTTAAATGAACCCTAATCAGAAGCTGGCATAAAATAATAATGAGGAATGTCTAAGCTGCATAAAGCATACTTTGTGTCCTAAATTTAAGCTCAGACACAGCTTAAGTTTTGCTGCAACAAGGTGATGTGGTTTTAAAGAAAGGAAGTCATCAAAAAAAGAAACAACAAACACACAGAAAAAATATAAATATAATATAGATAAATGTAAATACCATCAGAAATCAATGACTAATAAATTATTTAATGACAAGTGTCTGTCTCAGGCTTGTTTATTCACACATATACAGATTTTGAGATGTCTTACGACACAGGTCTCAAACTCGAGGCCTTGAGAGCCGGTGTCCTGCAGGTTTTAGATGCGTCCTTGATCCAACACAGCTGATTTAAATGGCTAAACAACCTCCTCAACATGTCTTGAGGTTCTCTAGAGGCCTGGTAATGGACTAATCATTTGATTCAGGTTGACCCAGGGTGAGAGCTAAAACCTGCAGGACACCGGCTCTCGAGGCCTGGATTTGACACCCCTGCCTTACGAGAAGCACAGGAATCATAAGTGTATCCTCCCCTGAGTGAGTGAAGCAGGAAGCATCACTGATGCATTTCACCTGTGAAGAGGTGATTACCTGCTGTATAAAACAGCTGCTGACGCCTGAGTGGAGCAGTCAACTCTTTTACGTCAGAGCTGGTTTGTTGGTGCTGGGTCTTGGAGGGGGTTTCAATGCCAAGCGCTGGTTGTGGTTGGTTTCTGTAAAAATTTTTGCATGGTTACATTGACGCTGCAGCATGTGGCGGCTTAAGGACACGTAAGTTTAAGTTTAGTCTTTTTTGTTTGTTCTCTGATGGTTAATCTTATTTTTCTAAACTTTGCATTTTTTTTCCCTTCCTCAAGTTTATTATGGAACTTGGTGGCTGCAGTAATTGTTTTAGGTCAAGCATGGCCAAATACGAAGCTCGCCTCGCAGTCAAGTAAGACTAACACTATGTTGAACTACTCTATATATAACAAGTGAGACTATACTACCTGACCATCCTGTTTGTTCACAGGCAGTGGTTTAAAGGCAGACTGTTTAGGAAATCTAATGAGGCTGTCAATGGACGAGGCTCTAGCAGTGGGGAACCAGCTTGTAGTGGAAGCCATCAGTGAGTTAAAGGGCTAATTAGGAACAGGCTGACTCATTGCTTTGAGAAGTGATCCCTCATGTTTGCATGTCATCTCCAGATGGCACCCAGCGTGTCTTGTTGACACCCAGCCTGGCTGCTCAGTGTGGGTACAGCATGGAGTCTGACCCCTGGGGTAACACAAGAATCTACACATCTCTGATGGGCTGCTTTGTGGACAGTAAGGTATGTTGCGCTAAGGTGAAATTTTATTTTTTCAAACTTGAAAAACTTGAGAAATTTAAATGTCTCCTAGATTTTACTTCAACCTTCCATTTAAAATTTTAGGTCTACCTGTTTATAATTGGCAAATAAGGCCTTTAGTGTAGCAGGAACTGACTCTCTGGGGAAACTGCTTAAAATCTCTTCTCTTATAGGACGATGCAACATTTAAAATTGGCTTGAAACTCCAAATGTACAGCCAGAGACCATCAGATGTGGTAACTCATGATGTGAGTCAGACCTGCAGCTATACTCGCTGGGCCCCTAAAGAAGTTCTCTGTGACAGGAACTACATGGAAGTACGTTACCTCACACTGCCAGGTTTACTCCGATTCTTGTGACCCTTCAATCTCTTCAATTAGCTTTTTGTCTTCTAGGTGTCGAACTACTTGATGAAATCTAATCCACAAACTAAGCGGCCGGCTCAGGATCAAAACACTGACTCCAATTTGCTTGAGGTTTCTAGAGTGTATTTAAGAAAATTACTAAATGCAAGCGAATAAAGGCTCAAAATATTATTCCCTTCTGCTGCAGGATTCTGGTGCATCACATGGTATCTGGAAGATGACATTTTTCACCCCTGAACCAGTGACCATGGTGCTGAGGGAGGCTGAACAAACTGGCTACAGTGTCATGACTACATCAACCAGGATTGTTATACGAAGCCCATACAATACACCAGAGACCTTCTCAGAGGATGTAAAAAAATTACTTCCATAATGCGAAATTATTTCTGATCATTAAAAATGACAGCAAACTCACTACTTTTTCTCCTAAGGTGGCTGGAATCCCCATGGAAGTCTTAAAGGTGAGCGTGTACAACAAGGCAGAACATGGTCTGGGTGTTGTGAACTTGGCAGCGGCTTGTCCCACAGGTGAGCCTTAAACTTACTTCACAGTAAGCATTAAAGTGTAGAATTGTCAATAAGTTGCTTCCCCTCTTCTAGGGGGTGTCCTCTTTACTGAGAGTGTGATCTCTTGGTACATACCTCGCCGCATGAGCCCGCTAATGGACAGCACATTCAGAATTGTGGAGATGCACATGGGTATCAATGGGCAGAGGCTGGATAGGTCTCAGATGGCTGCGAGAGGGTACACGCTATCAACAACAGACTTTCACATTGTTGCTGAGATCCCAGTGGGCTCACCTGATGGTTACTACAAGGTCTGGAAATCTAGCTAAACATGCAGCTCATGTATTTGTATGTCTGTCTTATTAAAACGCCATGAATAATTGCAGAGTCATGCCCCAGAATACCAGTATCATGTCACCTACACTGTGGAACCAATGCTCGAGGTACTCTGGAGGGCAGATGGGACCCAAAATGATATAAAATACAAGGTTTTGTTCCCCATTACGACACCTCTGATGCCCCAACCTCCCCGTGCGGAAGACTGTAAGTCCCACTTAAAGGTAAAGAACTGAAAGTCAGGGTTGCAGAAAAAGCCTTAACGCATGGCTTGTTCCTCAGATACAGTTCCAGAGGATGGTGTGTTTAGCGTCAGGTTGGGGACCTTCCTTCATGATGTGGAGCTGAAGAACATCACCTTTTTTACTGGTGTTCTCACTGTGGAGGAGAGCAATGCCAGAGGCCTCACTGTCCAGGAGCACATCTACACCAATGGCACAAAGGGCTTCTCTTTACAAGTGGCCTTCAATGCTGATGTCGTCCTAAAGACTGTATGTGGCCATCTATGGAGGAAAATTGCACTCGATACTGTATTCAAAATGTCAACATGACCTTTTTTTTTCCTTAAGAATCCTGAACCCTTGGTTACAACCTACTCTCTCCCTTTGACCTTTGGGCTGCTTGTCCTGCCTGAGGGAACTTCCTTTGCTCATGAGGTGACACTGCAGGCATCTTTGCAGGATGTTGGTAAGACAATCTCATAACTTTTCTAAAATTGAATATTGAACTCCAGATGGCTAACTTTCTTTTCCTTGCAGTGCTGCCTGCACTTACTGGCTCCTGTGATCAGAAGCACTTTTACATCAGGGTGAAATATGGCAGTCAAGGCCGTAATTTTCAGACCACGGTTGGAATGCGACAACTAACCCCCGAGCTGGCTAAAGCCTACAACCTGCAGGAAAACCGCACACACTTGCACCTCAGAGTGCCATACACTGCCCCAGATTCAAACTTTGAGGTATATAATATTCTTTTTGGACTGTAGACTGGAAGAGACCTGTAAATGCAGTTTCCACAGGTTTAGAGGTAAATGATTTGGTCTGAACTTTCTCTTGCAGCTAGTTTCCTCAGTTTCCATCCAAGCCAGACTTGACATTGTGCTCTGGGAACCAAACAATCAGTGGGTGCTTGGTGACCTCTCCCTGGCCTGCAGCTTCCCTTTGATGACGACTAGTAAGATTTGATAACTTTGTGTGTTACTTAAATGAGAATTTGTCAATCATAATGTCTCCTGTCTTCAGGGTGCTATCCCAATGGCACAGTAACAGCAGTGGCTGTGAAGCTGGAATCTGTACCCAGTCTCGTCCCAAGTCGGCTAACTTTGAAGGACAGCTCTTGCAGACCAGTTTTCAGCAATGATCGCTTTGCCCACTTTTCTTTCTCTGCAGATTCCTGTGGAACAACCAGAACAGTACGTTTACAGACTTTTTCAGTTGACAGTGGCTTTTGGGAAATGTGTTAAACAACTTTTCTTTTTAAAGTTCTTTGACAACTACATGGTTTATCAAAATGAGATCAGCATGCATCATCACAAGGCGACAGCAAAAACATCACCTGCTGAGCCTGGGTACAGGTAGGGAGACTTGCCCAGTGAGTTTTCCTGATGAAAAAGTTCTAGAGTTAAAAAAAAAAATTTTTCTTCCATTTAGGCAAACCATCTACTGCTACTACATGGTCAACAAAACACAAACTGTTGCATTCGGTCACAAACCAAGGAGCTATGATCCTAGAGCAGAAATTGGGATGGGGCAGCTAATGGTGCAAATGAGGCTTGCCCAGGGTAGGTCTGACTGACAGGCGGAGAGTTTGCAACATTTCTCTTTAGGTGTTCTAAACTGATCTTCTCTTCCAGATGCTGCTTATGAGCACTTTTTCCAAGTTGAAGATTATCCAGTGAAGAAATACCTGAGAGACCCCCTGTTTTTTGAGGTGGCGCTAATGCAGTCAACAGACCCTCATTTGGAGCTCATTGTGGAGAACTGCTGGGCTACTCTTAAAGAAGACAGGACATCTGTACCCCGCTGGGACATCATTTTGAACAGGTGCTGGCATTAAGTAAATGCTAAAGTTGAAAATCTGCAATACATACAATATGTAGTTTGCCATCATTGCTACATTTAATTCCCCCCCAGTTGTGAGAATCACGACGACACCCATGTTACGGTCTTCCATCCGGTTATGGATAATGTTGTGATGCCATCTCACTTCAAACGCTTCTCTATGAGGATGTTCACCTTCACCAATAACAATGAAGTTCTGAAAGATCAGGTGACTCAGACAATCTAGTCATAGGGCTATCTAAATGCAGTCCTGTATCAATGTGTGCTTAACCTTCCAGTCTACCCACAGATCTATGTGCACTGTGATGCGGTGATTTGTAATACAAATGGCCCACCAGATGGCATCTGCAGAGGCCAGTGTGTGCATCCCACAGGCACAAAGGGCACTAAATATCATGGGCTAAAAGGTGATAAAAGGGGTATGTGTTAAGTAAGTAAGACTGGGACTAACTTTAAACTGATGTGCAGTTTGACTCTTATATTTTTCTCTCTCCCCATTTGCAGAGCAAAGAAGTACAGAGTCAACCCACCAACAGCAGCTCTCCTCTGGACCCATCCTTCTTTCAAATTGATATTTCAATAAAGTCTCTTAAGCTACATGGTGTCTAAGATTTTCATCTTGTATGTCTGGTCCTTTATTGTAGAAGCAGGCCTCAATTTATAAATTGTTCTGGGTGACATCTTTAACTGGCTATAACAAGGCCTCAAATGTATCCATCTAGTTACACTTAAAATACTGGTGCTTAAATTTACCTAATGCACTTTTTGGACAAAAGTGCATTGAAATGCAAAGTAAGCTGCATGGTATGCAGTCATTGGCTGAGCTGCACATGATGCATTAGGATTTATTGACTTGTACAAACTTGCTGCAACTCTGAGAAGGGTGTAACTATGACGGTCTACCGTAGGGGATGCCCCATTCACAACCCAGTGTGGCAACTTTGTCACTTAGCTAACATCTTGCTGTTTGCTAAAGGCTCAAATGCCGAGTGATTCTTGGTGACTGCAGAGACTGTACTGACTGTGGTCAATGCCAAAGTATTCAAATTAAATGGCTATTCTGGTTTTTACATGCAATTTGATACTCTGCAAACAATTCTTGCTACTTTATGGCTAACTACAGAACTTCTGTAGTTGGATGTGCAAGTTGAGTTGATCCAACTGGGACTACTGCTGAGAATTTTCTCATATATTTAGCGACACTGCATTTGTGCACCCTGATCGCTTTTAAATCTGTATGCAACCAGTAAAACTTTTTTCTATACTTTAAATGCCTGTAGATTTATGGCAGCTTGGCTACTCCAATGTTGTGTCAGATCTTAATGAAATAAAGTTGCTCTTCACTAATTTGAGGAATTGATCAACCCTTCAAGGTTTGAAATTGCTCCACAAGTCAAACTGGTTTCATTGTTATAATTTAGTTTTCACAAAGGGCAGAATTTGTTCAGCACAGATCAGATATTGTCCTAGCCTTATTTATCTAGTTTTGTATAGATGCACCATAAAACCACACCCTCACCCATAAACATCTAATTGAAATGTCACAGCATATAGAGTACAACTCAAAATGCATGTGGAATAAGAACAATCGCTGACTACAGGGACAGCCACAAATCCCTGTGACAACGCTTTCCTGGACACAACTAAAGTACTTTGCTTGCTCTGACTGCCAGGGAAGAAAGAGACATTACATTTACAGCATCACCAGCTCAGACCCCCCCCCACAGAAGTGGCTTGAGCAGATGGAGGTGATGAATGAGTGCTCAAGGCCTGTGCAGAAGGAAAGCACGTTCTCTAACCTCTCACTAAGGCAGGCAGCAGTTCTCACCAGGCTCAAGTTGGCCACGATTGTCCCATTTCCCAAGAAAACAGCAGTCAGCTGTATTTACTAATTGCCCAGTTTGCCCATCATCACTAAGTGTTTTGAGAGACTCCTTCCCACCCACATCAAGGCTGCTATTCCTACTGCATATCAGACTAACAGATCATGCAGTTATAACACCCTTCCACACTTCTCTTACACACCTGAATCAACTAGAAAGCATATGCAATGCTGTCATTTATTGATGTAACAGTAGCTCTACATTCCCTAAGAAACAGACCCCAAAATGTCACACCTCATCACCATGGTGTCTAACCAGATATTTACTCCGGATGGCATTACTATGGCCTCCAGTAAGACTGCGACGAATCATTTGACCAGATATGTCCATCAACATGCATATCTAACAAATATTTAGGACTGCTTTCTTGCATGTGTGCAATATCTCTAAAATTAGAAACATTCTGTCTTAGAGGGATTCTGAAAACCTAGCTCATGCATTTATTACTTCTAGGTGGGACTATTGTAACTGATATTATAAGGCTGTCCTAAAAACTAACAGAAAACCTTTGGTTGATTCCAAATTCTTCATTGACAGTATTGACATGGACTAAAAAGTGAGAGTATATTTCTCCCATATCAGCTCATCTCAGTTGATCCTTCAGCTTTCCAGCTCCTCTTCTGTGGCATTCCCTTTCTACTTTTAAGATTAGGTTTAAAACTTTCCTTTAAAGCTTGTAGTTAGGGGGTCACCTGAACCCACCCTAACTCCTTAACCCTAACCCCAATAGACCTGGGCTTCTGGGGGCATCCCATGATGCACTGAGTATTTGTTCTTCACTCTGTGTGTTTATACACCACTTTGCATTTAATCATTAGTTATTAATCTCTGGCCCTCTTCCACAGTGCGTCTCTCCCCCAACTGGTAACGGTACATGGCTGCCACTCCCTAAGGCTTCTTCTCGTTAAGAGTTTTTTCTTCTCATTGTTGCCAAAGTGCTGGCTCATTGGGGGTTGTTTGATTATTGGGTTTTCTCTGTATTGTTACAATATACAGCACCTTGAGGCCGCTGTTGTGATTTGGCACTGTATCAATAACACTGAATTGAACTGAATCAACTCCAATCCTGAACCACAGCAACTGAGCCTCATATGCTGCTGCATTACCTGGTACAGCACAAGATCAGAAAGGGGGGGCACACCACCCCCACGGACAGACACACTGGTCGACTGCTCAAGAAAGCAATGCACTCCATTTGATTTAATTAGCTTCATTTACCATTAAAATAAAGTACAATTTATGCAGAAATATTTTGTAGTCTTTGAAAATATGAATTTCTTGCATGTATAAATTGTTACTGTGGGCTGTAGAATGAGCCAATTTATACCGATGTATTTTGAACAAAAATAAAAAAAAAAAAAATAAAAAAAAAGCCCCAATAAATGAAGCACTAAAGCTACTTGGCCTACTCTAAGCATCACAACAGTGGATCTACTTTTCAAATGCATCTTCCATCACACAGAACATCCATGATTCTAGTCTTCCTCACTCCTGACAGAGCAATTTGTCTCCACCCCTAAGCTGTCCTGTGCGCTCTAACCCTGTCCAGTCTGGCAAACCCCAGTGAAAATATTGGCACCTTCATTTCTCCAGCGTTGACTGCAGGTTTTGTCAGCACCACATGTGGTCTCTCCATCTCCATAAACCTTACATTGGTCTCTTTTAAGAGTCACTAGTATACCTCTTGTGAATGCACACCCCTCTGTACTCAAGAGTCATTAACCCAAAGAGGTTCATAGTTCCATTAAATGAATTCTATGACTTCTCCCGTAATATGAAAGGTGAGGCAACATTACTGACTCCATACTCAGATTTACAGTTGGAAAACTCAAATTTACATATGTAGAAAAGCAGAGTGAGACAACAAAGTGAATTTTAAAAAGGTTTTATTGTATCAACTCATAATTACTGGTCCAAAGGACACAAATGATTTTAAACTAGGTTCCTCTGAGATTTGTCTTTTACCTGTGGAGAGAAGAGAATGAGGAAAGTTAACAGTAACCAATTTCAACAGGTTGAAAAGAAAATTAGTCTGAGACAGAAGTACTATGGCACACCATGTGCCCCTTCTCTGGGTCAAACCTTTAAAAAAGTGTTCCATTATAAAGGACCTCATACGATACCTTTTCTGTTCTCTGGGTCTGAACATTGCCCATTACAAATGCCACCTAATGGATTTCTGGTATCACAGATCACAACGTCACAGTGGACGAAGAGCTAGAAGATGTAAATGTTTGTCAGTACTGCGATTTGGCATGCAGTTTTCTGAACCATGTAAGGATTTGTTTTTACAGTTAGAGTTACCTGGGGACTTAGAGCCTCTTCATTTTCAGCAAAGGCAAACATCTGGACCTCAAAGCGCTTGAAGTGAGAGGGATAATGAACCCTGGCATCAGGCCACACTGGATGGAAGACCACATAGTGTGGGTCTGTGTGTGGACAGCTGGACAGTTTTAAAGATGTTAAGAGAAAAATATGTATATTTAAAAAACAAACAAAAACAAAACACCATTGCATCAGTATGAAGGAAAAGCTTATGCTAATACGCAAACACCAGCTTGAATATTACCCATTAATAATCAGATCCCATCTGGGTTGGGACGCCTTGTCCTCATCCAACGTCGCCCAACAGTTCTCCAGCTCTAGTGACACTTTATTTGTTGCACTCATGAGCTCCAGCTCAAAATACAGCGGCTGCTGAAGATATTTCATGATGGGAGAGTCCTCGAGTCTGTAAAACTCTCTGAAGGAGTCGTCTAAGTACAGAGGGAAAGCATGAATTGACATTAATGGCTTCAAACAAGATAATGAGCTTGGGACATCAGGAGGTCAGCCGTCAGTTTACAGAACAAATTCCTGTTTAAAGTCTGAACCATAACATGACCAGAATATTTAAAACTATTATAAACTAAATATTAGATCTAGAAATAGAGTATGGTTTAGTTGATAAAGTTGGTTCCAAATTTTAAGATTGCGTCACGATTTGAGAATGATTTTCAGTTCGAGTTTTTGGGAGAAGCATCTTAAATGTCTCCACAGTGCTGGAGACATGATAGCGATTTCTTACCCAAAGAGAGTCTCATTGCCACTTGCAGCTGGCCTTTTGCATTTTCAGCGTATGGTTCACTCCTGCGAGGTCTGGTGTGGAAGGACACAGCGTGGGTTGTGTTGAGGTCGTAGTAACATGAAACCTTTAGCCTAGAAGACAAGCCATGAGATTTGAATGCAGTCAGAGGTGCAAATACCAGAGAGAAAAGCAATTCCCATAGACATTTGTCTTTGTGTCAGTATCAACGATGGAATAAGGGATAAAGAAAGCAAAGCTGAAGGACTCCATTTAGTCCAGGGGTTAGAGTAACTTAAAAAAAAAAAAAAGAAAAAGAAAAGAGAAACAATCTCCTAATTTTTCCTGAAGTTCAGACACTCACGCAAATTCTGCTTCTTCAGAGTCTGACGCACTTTTTGTTTCGAGATCATGTGGCACAGAGATGTCATTTTCATAGACAATCGCATTGGGCAAAAACTAAAGGAGCAAAGTTAAAGACAATACATCAGATCAGCCTCAGCATTAATAGTCTGCATTAGTCATCAAGTTGTGCAGTGACAATACCTTTCTGGTAGTCCCACAGGAGTTAGCAGTGAAGACAAAGTAAGCATAGCGGTCGTCACTGTAGACTGGACCGCAGGTGGGGTCGTGCAGTGTGAGCTCACTGGTGTTCAGGCTGGGAACAGACTCCAGTTTCACAGCCAGAGTGGTTATGGTACCATTAGGGAAACACTCTGAAAAGTTTAACACTCAGCATCAACTCTCCAAGGAAACCATTTACCAAAACCAAAAAAAACCCAACAAACCAGTGAGCGGTGAGAAGAAATTGCAAGCCATCGAGAAGTCGCTGACGGGCATGTTCGTTTCTGGATCCTTCAGGGTCACATCAATTCTGGTCCTAATGGAAGTTGGTGCAATAGCCTGAAAGATTGTTTAAAAAGTTACAGAGCAAGCAGAACAATAAACAGAAGTTTCTCATCTACAGCAAAGCACAATACCTCAAACTCAACATCAGGGGCTGCAAAAGGCACCACAAGATTGAAGTGAGTTCCATTCTCCATGTAGCCATACTGCTGGGCCAAACCTGGCGTCAGCAGTCGTTTTCCCACCATGGTCTGAAAGTTGAAGTCTGGGGTTCCATGTTTCACAAGGATATAAAAGTTCTGGTAATCACAGCCTCCAGAGACCGAAGGAGGAACTGCAGATAGTTAAAATAAAAACCATCAAGAACCCTGGCCTGCAGTTGGCGCAAGATCAAAATGAAAACATTTTAGGCTTGTGCGTTTGCATTAGTATATAGACAGGCATACAAACCCCTGTCTTCCAGTGTGGCTTCCAGATAAGCAGTGTGAGAAAATGGAGCAAACTCATTCAGCACCAGCAAACCAAAGGTCAGGTGAAGAGAGTAGACTGTAAATCCCATTCCCCTCTGTGGGGAAATGGAAAGATTAGCACTTAAATTAAATATGCATTAATATTCCACCCCCAAGCTGAAATTAAATCTTACCGATTGTAGCACGGCAGGGTCTGTGAAGGGCACTTCAAGTGTAAAGACCTTCAAGCTGCTGTTAGGGGACACTTGCTCTCTGATGTTAAAGCCTCTGGCATGGCACTGTGCTATAGTCAAAACCTCAGAGGGGAAGGTGATATTCATTAGCGCCACATCAGGAGCAAAATGCCCAAGCACCATCTTAAACACTCGCTGCTTTGGAACAGTATCTGTAGGGATGAGAGATGAGGAATTCTGTG
>VUQR01008641.1:5780-30524 GCA_015108515.1 Hemichromis elongatus | reverse complement strand
AGAAGCTGAAGAAATTTATTTTGTGGAGGGTTAAAACTAGGGATGCCCAGATCACGTGGTTTCAGTCTCGATATATATATATATATATATATATATATATATCAGATTCCGATCGACCGATATATAAAATTTTAACACATCTATAGTTATGCAGTGGCACCGAGTTAGACTTCACACAGAAACAGCAACGCGTGCGGCATGACATCACTTTGTTGCAGAGATTCCTGCCGGCAAATTAAAACACAGAAGCAGCTTGAAGTGGAAAAAAACCTGATCGGGACATCCCTAGATAAACTGCTAAAAACAACTATAAAAAAACCAAACAAAAATACTTCAGACAAATTATCAGCAAATGCACCATAAAATATTATTAGTAATTTAGAAAGTATGAAATATTTTCATATTTTTGTACTATTTAGGTTTTCATCAAATGCCCTAATTATTGTTCACTTTATTTTATTATTTATGTTTCCTCGACTAAAACATTGTTAATTAATTTTAAAAAAAAATTAAAAAATTACAATAAAAGCAACAAAAAAAAAATCATATTCCAAAAAAAATTTAAACCACTGCATTCATTTTTTTTTATAGCATATACATTTATTGTGTCGATTTTTTATGCTTCTTTTCTCTTTTTCTTTAGTCTTGGCAGTTTTGGTCTTCCATAGATCATACAGAAGTTCTGGGAGATGCTGAGGTTGTTTTCCTTGAGGGGATAAAAGTTATAAAAACCGATTTAATGTTGAACAGCAGCTGTTTTATGAGTACCGAGTTAGTGTGTGGTTTGGCCGGCAGTGCTTTCTCAAAGCGCATTCAAATGTCATTTATTACTTACTTTGCTCTCTGCCACTCAAAAACAGAACGAGTGAGGTTTTAAGGAACACTAAGCACATCTGAAGTGACATTTAAAGAAGGAGTGAGCGATAGCCCAGGACAGAAACATTGTAATATTTAAGGTTCTTTCAATATAAAATGACTAGGTTACATACGTATACATATCTCAAGAGGTGTTCCCAGTCTCTCGCTGCCCTCTCCTCTCCTCTCTCGCCCCTCCCTGTTCCCTAGAAAAGGGAACAAACTGCCTGCGCGCTTCTGTCCTGCCTCCAGCTCTTCTTGTCCCGTCCGCGGAGCTGCGGCACCTCATTCCCTCCGCTGACCTGTTCTTTGCGGCATTTCAGAAGAAAATGAAAAGCAAAGCGGCAGGATAAAAGTTCTTTTTCATGGAAAGAAACGCTCCAAGTACAGGTACGTTTTTCAACCATTGCATTTTGCATGCAAGACCCCATAAGTAACAGACTTACCGTTGTTTAAAAAAACAAAAACAAACTTTAATTTGAAAAACTCAACTGCACTTAAACCATCTTAATGTCTAGAATTCATCTGCTGAAGAATATCTACAGAAAAATGTAGACACGTGCTGGAAATCAGGCTGTAATATGATATATTTTTTAGTGGTAATCCTGTACATGTGACAGCACCTCATGCCTCTCTGCTCACTCAGTACAAGCCATTTCCTGTGTGTGCTGTATTGATCCCTCCCGCCTCCTTCTGAAGACTAATGTATTCTACAAACAGTGCAGTGAAATGTGTCTTGATAGAAACCATCCATTTAAACGTTCCAGTTAGTTTTCACTGGGGAATCCTTGTGGGCATTTTAGTTGTCATAAAAAAGGAAAAGAAATCAGCTAGAATGAACTGACTTCACTGTAATCGTATTTTCAGCATCATGGGGTATGGGCAAATCCTCCACCGGCGTGGGGATGAGGAGGGCCAGGTCCACCTCAATGTGGGAGGGGTACGGCATGAAGTGGATCCTGATATGGTGCTCCGATTTCCTCACACGCGCTTGGCTCGTCTGCTGTGCTGCCAGAGCGAGGCGGCAATCCTGGAGCTGTGTGACGACTACAGCCCGACTGAGAAGGAGTACTACTTTGACAGGAATCCCCGGGTTTTCCTCTGCGTGCTAAACTTTTACCACACGGGACAAATCCACATGATGGAGGAGCTGTGCGTCTTTTCCTTCTGCCAGGAAATTGAGTACTGGGGCATCAAGGAGCTCCACCTCAGCCCCTGCTGCAGCAACTGGTACCACGAGAGGAAGGAGTACATCGAGGACAGAGACTGGGACATCAGGAGCGAAGACCAGCAGGAGCCGAGCTTTGACTCCTCGTTTGAGGAGCTCTCTGCTCTTGATAAAGACCTCGCCAAGTTCAAAGGTGCCTGGTGTGCAGAAATTCGCAGCTACGTGTGGCTCAGACTGGAGGATCCTGGTCACTCGAGAGCCTCGAAGATCATTGCTGTGGCTTCCCTCAGCGTGGTGTTGACCTCCATCGTTGCCATGTGTGTTCACAGCATGCCAGAGTTTCAGCGTGTGGATGACAGTGACAGGCCCATCGAGGACCCCGTGCTCGCTAGACTGGAGGAGGTTTGCATCGCCTGCTTCTCCGCAGAGTTTATCATCAGGTTAATTGTCGCGCCCTCCCGACGGAAGTTCCTCGGAAACCCATTGAACATAATCGACGCCGCTTCAATTTTGCCATTTTATGCCACTTTAGCTCTGGAGAAAGCCGACGAGGAAAGCGCCGAGGAGAACGAGGACCTAGAAAATGTAGGGAAAGTGGTGCAGGTTCTGCGCCTCATGCGGGTTCTCAGAATCCTCAAACTGGCTCGCCACTCCATTGGACTGCGAGCACTGGGGGCCACCGTCCGCCACAGCTACCAGGAGGTGGGCCTGCTCCTTCTCTTCCTCTCAGTGGGAATCTCCATCTTTTCTGCTCTCATCTACTTCGCGGAGAAGGAAGAGGAACAGACAGATTTGGGGACAATACCTTCAGGTTGGTGGTGGGCCACAATCACCATGACCACAGTCGGCTACGGGGACACCTGCCCCGTGACGGTAGCGGGGAAGATTGTGGCCACTGTGTGTATCATCTGTGGCCTGTTAGTGGTGGCTCTTCCCATCACCATCATCTTTAACAAGTTTTCAAAGTACTATCAAAGAAACAAAGCCATGGAGGGACAGTGCATCACCAAACCCGAAAGACAAGACCCAGAACTCCCTCATTACAACATCAGGGAACTGTTAACAGGAAGTGTGTACCCCTTTATAGGAAGCATCGCCTTTAGGAACAGTGAGAGCAGCGGAGGGGACGATACGGACGCCTCCAGTCTCCAGGACATCGAGGTGTACGATAATGACGCTTGTGAAAATGGAGCAGCCAAATGAGATTCCTGCCATTTCACTGAGCATCACTCCCTTTATGACTGCGAGTCAGTCTCTGCCTCTCGGGGCAGAGTGCTCCATCACTGACCCTGCCTTCCTGCACTGTCTTCCCCCTGCAATTTGACAGAGAAATATTGTGGCCATGAAGTTTTTTTCTCCCTCTCTCTCTCTCTCTCTCTCTCTCTGTCTGCAGGAGGAATAGCTGTGGCTGAAATATACAGCGTCGCTAAAACCGGGAAATCTAAAGGGAATTATCTGAACCTTGCTCAGAGGTTTGAAAGCCCATTTTCTGCTTGAGAAAACTGCAATGATGCATGTAGGAGGCCATAATGTTAATGTTTTTCAAAGTAATGTCCTTTATTGATTTCCTGCTTGCTGAAAAGTTCAGACAGAGAGTTTGCCAAATGCAAAAGCCTAGGATGACAACGTAGATCTCAACGTTGACTGCTCTTATGCAGACTGCATGACCAAAAATAAATGCATTTTGACAGAGAGTAATAAAAATATTAGAATTATGCACAAAACTTCGCCAACGCTGATGAAGATAGGTGTCACATTCCTCTTAGAGCACCTCACCTCTCAGATGTGCCGGGTTTTTATTTAGTTTTTGTTCGTTTTGGACAGTTGTTCTGGCGTCTCGGGGAAAGGGGAACTCATGTGGACATGAAATAAAACTCACAAGACAGGTGCTGCTCATTTGTGCCTGTTCAAATAAGCTTAAGATTCAAGCATTTGCATTTATTTCTTCAGTTTAAACTCACATCAGGTAAACAATGTGCCGAATGTACTTTCTGAGGAGCGCAACACTGAAAATGCAAAGAAACCTTCCTTTTTGTGGTATTCTTTAGCCTTAACTCTCCCTGAATGTATTGATCTTCTTTCCCCTGTTATAATTTCTGCTTGGATGAACGCTGCCCTACAAAACTTCTCTCTGCAGGCGTCTAAAGGTGCTCATGCAGCTGACCAGAAACAATTTGAACGTGAATTTGACGGCGGTTGAGGAAAAGACATGTAAAAGCACCATAAAAGTCTGTGTGAGAGGCCACTTTCTGTTCAAACACACAGACTAACTGAGGCTTAACCTGAACAGATAAACGCCATTACCGTCTGATTATTCCTGAGAAGTAACAAATGACTTTCAATCACTTAGTTTCCTGTATCAGGTGTGCTCAGTAACCAGATTAGCATATTGCTTATTCCACACTTTGGGTTTATTGCCTTTGTCAGTTGCTTTTTATTGTAATGACAGAACTGGCACAGATACCTGCTGATTATTAGTAAATTTACATGCACAAGTGAAGAGCACAGTTGGTGGCATACAGTGTGTGCATGCAGTGTGCATCTTTCCAGAGGCACGACTGTCCGTATCTTTCTGAAAAACAAACAAAAAAACATGTGAGGAGTCACCACATGAATAAAGGGAAATATCGAACGATTTCAGCTCTCCGTTCAATTCTTGTTTGAACTGCTTGCAGCTCATTTTCTTCAGTGAGAGGTCACAGTTAGACATCATTCACCTTAAGGCCCCGAAGCATCCCTTGCAACAAAATTAAAGGAAGTAACAATCTCATATATTTGAGGCACTCTCAGAATAATGGTTATAATAAAAAGATAGTGCGGCTTATTATTTAGCCACGATAGAAATTTATTATGGCTTCTTGAAGCAGACAAAAATGAACATCAAAAGAACACAAAAAGTTTTTGTAAAACAGACTTTTTATACAACTGAAAAACCTGTACACGCCCATATGTGTCTTTACACTTAGTCGGCGAGGACAATATTTTATTGAAAACCAAATCTGTAATCTTTATTCAATATATGTGTGAACATGTATATCTGTATATGTCAAGAAATTTGCCCCAGGACATTCAGCTGACAATGCAACACAGTTGGCAACAGATAACTGAACAGATATCTGTTCCTCGCCATTACTCACAGCCCTGCGGCTTCTTGGGCTTTGGTTTTGAAAAGGGAAGAGTATTTCAATATCTTGTATAGGCTTCCTATATAGCCCATTTCCCATAGCTGCTGGTGTTTCTCATCTATTTTGTCTTTTTGTAGCTGTTACAGTTGAGTTTGCACTGCAGAATGACCAGAGTTGCACCTAGGTTGAAATGTTTAGTTGATGTTGCTCTTGCATTGCACATGTTCCTGCAAGCATTTCCATTTCAAGTCCTAAAATAATTTAAATATTACACAAGTTTATATTTTAATGTGAATGCAAAGATGCCAAAAAGTGGCACAAGGAAGAACCAGCTGCCAAAAGCCACACAGTTTATTATTCAGCACCTATCTCATAACTGTTTGCCGACTCTTCCTTTTTTATGTAGACCTTTATATTTCTGTATTACTATTTGGACTCCTTCCTTCAAAGGTCAACACAGTAAAGACAAACAGTTATAGAGACAGAGTGCAGTGGAGTCATGGCTTCTACTTGAGGAGAAAATTCCATGTGGTGGTAAAAATGATGGATACCTCAAAACTTCTGTGTGGTGGGATCAGCTAAAAACAGTGAAAAGAACACAGAATTAATTGTTGATAAGCTGCTGAACAGAAAAAGGAAACCCTTCATAAGGCGACATCAGGTGATTTTTGATCTACTGGATCGCTACTGTTTGTGTGCAGAAGGCATTTCGTCTTTAATAAGCCGAAAATCAAAATATGTTAAAAGTGCCTTATTTAACTACAGTAGTAATAATAGGTTTCATATACAGTTGGATGTCAACTAACTATATATAAAGGGTGTAAACAGACTGGCGGCATTGTGGTGAGAAGAAATTTCAGTGAAATTCAGCAACTTATATCAACGAAAGACAAAACAAATTGTGATATTGTTGTAAACTCTCATCTATGACCCACAGACTTAGTATAGGGTGGATATATCTGCTGTGACATCACTCATCAGTTAGTGTAGACCTGTCATGAAGCCCTAACCTGAGTACCTTCGGCGTTTTGAAACCAAAGGATGGATTAATGAGCACTAACCCTGGATATTCCTTCTTTCTGACTCTTAGAGTCATCATAATTTACAAAATGAACATCATGCTTTATTCAGTATGACCTAAAGGTAGCGACTGAGCTTGTAGAGTTACCAGGAAAGGGCTTACTGATATCACAGAGCAAGGGAGCTGCAGACGTTTGTACAAGTGGAAGTCTTTCTGCAATCAGATTAGTCGAACTCTTCTGGCCTTTGTTAGGTGGTTGTTCAGCAATGTGATGATAATATGTCATGCATATTTCAAATTTTGTGGATATAAATTAGATGTTAGTGGTGTAAAATTAAACGAATAGGCTATAGTTTATGCTTAAAAGCTACAAATGGGTCATTTTACCCTCTTGATTGGTGGTCGTTTATGCTGCATATGCTGTGAGGTGAGTTGGTGAAGCTACTACCAGTAAGAGTGAAGAGAACCATTGATTGACATATGATGGCGTGCTGAACATTAGAGTTGAATTTGATGTTCATTAGTGGATATATATATATTATGATGTGCACTGAGCTATAGGCTTACAAAGTAAAAAATATATTTTTAGTTTTTTTAGTTAATATTTTGGTTGTGTTTTTTGGTTGGAATTTCAGCCCTGATTTCTGAAACTTGCGGCTCTCACTCTGGTCTGTCCGTTTATTAAAGTTAATCTTCAGGTGGCTGTGATTGGATTCCTGGCTGCTCTAGTCTGTGTGCCAAAGTATTTTTGGGTAAGATATTGAACCCAATGCATTCATTGCATTGAGTGAATGCATGTGAATGTTAGATAGAAAGCACTTAGGCATAGGGGAAAAGTGCTTGTATGAATATATGTGTGTAAGTGGATGAATGAGACATGTTGCATAGAGTACTTTAAGTGATCAAACTATAAAAAAAAAACTACCAAAGAACCAGACCATTTATTTACAATCTGCTTTTCTCATGCAATTAAATAAATCAATAAACTGTGGTAATGCATCTTTATTTTAGTATTTAAATATGCATACAGCTCATTTATGTGAAACCGCATTAGCAGTTTTTTTTTATAACTGGCACTGCATCTAACCATTAAGTAAGCCATGTATGGATGTAACTGTGTTACTTTCACTCCAGCAGAGTTCCCCACTGCATGCAAAAAGGCATTTACTACAGGAACATGTCATTTTGCAGGACAGGGTGACGTTGGTCAGGGTGTTGCTGATGTAAATAATAAATGCACGTACCAGTGAAGGTCACATCGAATGTGTCAGCAGAAATGTCATAGCGAGTTTCAAGGAGTTTTAGACTTCCCCTTTAGGCTTTTTGTTTTTTTATTTTAAATGAAACAACCACCTTCATTACATTAAGACTGAAGTGAAACTGCTTACTACAATACTTCTTAATCAGAGTTGATGTAGAGTATTAAAGCACTAGCATAAAAGGTGTCACTGTCAGAAACACTGTGATTACTTTCATGAGCTGAAAAATAAAACCAAATCAATAAAATGTATTTAAGCCCCCCCCCAGATTTATGTCCATACTCGCAGTCAGCACTTTGATGTTAATTTGAAGTGAGTTGTTTGTGCGCAGTAGAGACAGTGATGTCTTTCAGCTGGCAGTGCTGTCAGGAGGGGATACTTCACTAGTGTCTGGTGGACATTAATGTTAAACAAAAGTCAAAAATGATGGAGGGAGAAAAGAAGCATTGCAGGCTTTCACGCTTATCCATCTGTGTGGCTTAAGTGTGTTTTGATATTTCAAAGAGAAAAACAGAAATCTCTACTTGAAATATCTGACATTTGTTTTCAGGTATGAGTTTAAATCTGTATATTTAAAAACCCTCTGGGTCCATAAAGGCATCTGTCAGTGAACCTCTCACACGAGGAAAAGGTCATTGCATGCAGTGATGAATGTGTAAGAGGCAAAAGGGGACTTTTTATGTGGTGTGAAATTCTGCTGAAGCCAGCTGCACTAGCCTGCCATGCATTTAAAGTTAGCAGAGTATAAAAATACCAGGCTAACAAATCCAAATCTAATACAGAGACAAAGACAAAGAGACTACCGAAATACAAAGTAACAAAATCCAAATAGCTCACAAAACACACGGGGAAAAGTACAATGCAATAAAAAATAAAAATAAAAGCACAGAGGGCAATCAGAGACAAGTGGAAACACCTAAATGACAGAAAACGGCTAAAACTAATCAAAAACAGTGAGACAAAGGAAGTAAAACTATATGTAGTAGTGACTGTCAAAATAAAACAGGAAGAAACAAACAGAGAACACCTAACGGAGATGGAGACTTAAAAATTTCAGAAGACACTAAGACATGTACATACAGTACAAATGATTAAAAAAAAATAAAAAATAGTAAACACTAACAGAAACCAGATTACAAACATAGAAGACTAAATATGGAGAAATTATTAAATTAAAGAAAATCCTGAAAGTAATGAGAACTGTTTTTGTAGGGAACCAACTGGATTCTAATCACGGCAGCAAAATGTCCCTCAAAGCATAAAAGAGCCACTGAATTTTCTCAGTGTAGGCGTCGAGGGTTCTTGCTTTCCCATTTGTCATTCCTTCTGTATTTTGTCACTTTATTAAAGTGCTGCTTGTAGCAAGGTTAACAGTGACTTTACACTATAATTTGCAGGAAAAGAAAAGTAGTACACAAACTGTAATCGTTATGGTTGTAGCTATTAGATAAATTCATCAAGTTGGCATTATATTTCATGGTCCCAGGGCTTGTTCTTGTGTTCTGGAAACTTTTGTAATATTATTGATTGTTTTGTGGTTATTCTAGTTCTGAACTTCTTTTTCTATGATATTATTGTTTCTTGATTTTATTTTTTTCCTTCTATGTTCCCTTGCTTCTGTCTTTATAATTTAGTATGTTGGTTCCTACCCTTCTAATCCCCAGTTAATCCTTATTGTGTGTATATATAGTCATATATTTCTTCAAACGGGAGCAGATAAGTTCACATATGGGCGTACAATTTGCGGACCATAACATTATCCAGTTTTTCTACTTCGGGGGAGCTGGAGATTTTCCCAGCTGCCATAATGCAATAGGTTGCCAGTTGGTCTTAGGGCTAACACAAAGAGACAGACAATCAGTCGCATGCACAATTTAGAATCACCAATTAACCTAGCCACTCTGTCTTTGGGAGGAAACCTTAGTTTCATTCACACAGACACTGGAAGAACAGGAAAACTCCCAGGCCAGATGGTGGTTTCGAACCCAAGACCTTCTCACCCTCCCTGACATTACCACATTAATATTAATGCACACAAACAGTTTTTTTTGTAGAGTTGATAGTAATGCTAATGGTTGTGTAGCTAATAGAAGTAAATTATTCATTCATATCAAGTCAGTTTAGTTATAAGCATATTAATAAACCTTGGATATTGACCAACATGCTCTATGGTTTTAAAGAACAGCCATTACGTGCATTCTCTTATCTGACTTGTCTAATCTAAAGTGTTAAAATAGCCAATAAAAATATTTTTTATATTGATCTTATAATTACTTTATGTCTCTCACATAAAACTCTTACACCCATTGTACCTAATATAAAAATTTAAAAGTTTTTAGGCTGGAAAACTGCCATATTTTTATTTATAACGTTGTTTTACATGCCCATATCTCTGCCAAGCTTTAGTTTCCAAAGCTTTATTAATTGTTCTAAAAGATGTGCTACGCAGGGGGGAAAGGGCTTTTATTTCTGGTCCTCCATATTCATTAAACATTCTACCAAACAGCTTAAATCACAAATTGCTGGTTTATTTTGACTGATTTAGCAAAAAATTGATTGCATACTGATGAATGCAATCAATTTTTTGCTAAATCAGTAATCTGTAATACATTTGAGTACACTCTCATAAATGAGATTTTTATCTAATGGGAGTGTACTAAAAGAAATTAACATTTAAGAAAAACAACTAATTATCCACTTAGGTTGTTATTGGCCTTCTAAAACTGTGGAACAGCTATCAACAAACTGGATTCACTGGTACATTTCATGGTTTACTAATGAAAGCATTAAGTTTAAATCTGTTTGAGAAAATTTGTAATTTGTAGTGTTTACTAAAAAAACAATCCGCTTGAACCTTGTTTACCCTGCAGGTCGATGACCAATTATAAAAATCTATATTGTGAAAGAGATGTTAGAGAGACAAGGCTGAGATGGTTTGGACATGTGCAGAAGAGAGAAAGAGTGTCAAAGATGGAGGTACCAGGAAAGTGTAAAAGAGAAAGACCACAGGGAAGATTCATGGATGTAGGGAAGGATGCAGAGAGGGATGGAGTGAAAGGTAGCGACAGGATGAAATGGAGGCAGATTATCCACTATGGCAAGAGCAGCCGAGAGAAGAAGAAAGTAATGGATTTGGTGGTGTAGTTCAATGCAGTAATTTGTGCAACAACACCATAATGAGCCAACTCTAAAATAAATATATAGCTTTAGTGTTTCCACATTTGTGAAATGTTAATGAGCCGGAACATGATTTTGTCAGGAGACAAATGAAGAGAGAAGTCGAGGAGGCTTTTTTTTTCGGTTCCTCGTGTGAATCAGAAGCTGCAGAGAAACTATTTTAATATTTCCATTACCCCTTACACTTAAATGTATATATAATGTTTTGATCATGACATGGTACAGCCAGCCACAGAGTATAGCCAGATCACTTCCACTCCCTGGCGGCAGTGGTTTCAGCTACGGTCAGCTATAACACAGAAACCATTCTGTTTAGATTTCTCTCCTGCTTTTTCCCTCTTGTGCAGGTTTGCTGAGACCAAGTGAAAGTTGTTATTGTGAAAGTCTATAATCATTTATTACACTGACAGAAGTTTAGTTTTTAACATGAAGACCCATAAATCATCAGCAGTTTACTCAGACCACTGAGGTTTTTCTTGTTTGTTTGTTTTTCTCCTTTCAGTTACATAAAGAACCATAGTTTCCTATACCCACGTCCTTCTAGATTTAGAAAAACTTTATTGTAAAACACAAAAACATACGTTTCTATTTGATATTGATTATTTCCATAGCTTGTCTCTTTTCCATCTTTTATTTTAAATTTATTAGTGACCACCTGACAAATCTGTCTTAAATAAAGTTAAAATAATCCACATTATTTGGGTTACAGATTCTTTATACTGATCTCCTCATTAGTTTTACAAAATTCATTATTTGACACATTCTCTTAGCCAATAGTTACATTCATGCTTTAGTCACATAGTACTGTACTTCACTTCCTCGAAGCAATCAGTGCTGTTATGTTAATACCATTTGCGGATGTAGTTTGCTAAGTTGACATGAAGATGATGACTTTGAGGTCAGTCATTATTAATTTAGTCACTATTAATAATTCAGTCTAATGTCCATATTCAAACCCTACATGAAGTTGAAATTGTTGAGCGTTATAAATACTTTGAGCTCTGTCTGGATACTAGACTTGTTTTGAGACCAATGTGGAGTAACTGAAAGTATATACTGGACTCTCTGCATAGCCGACCCTTTCCTCAGTCAGCTCTTTTTGTGACAGGTAAGCTCACCTGTCACTGTTACGGTCCTGGGTGGGTGACCCAGTGTTTTGAGTTTTTTTCTGTTTTTGATCTTTGATTTCATCGTTATCACTATTGGTGTTTTGGTTTCTGTCTCAGTATTTCTTGCTCTCTAGTTCTTTGTTCTGTGATTTCTAGTTCTTAGGTTTTGTTCAGTGTCAAGTCTGTGTCTCTGTGCCTGTCGTGTGCTTCCTGTTTTCTTTTGGTAGTCCCTGTCCTGTATGCAGTGTGTCTGGTTTTGCTTCCCCTTGTCCCGTTAGCTCTGATTTCTCCCAGCTGTGTTTCCCTCCTGTCTCACATACCCTAACTGCATCAGTGTGTATTTATGCCCTGTGTGTTCCTTGCTTTGTGTTGCGTCATACCCTCTGTATACTTTGTAGTTTCCTTACTCTGTTTCCCAGTGTTCTAGTGTATTTCTTGGGTCCTTGTCCTGCCTGCCACACAGCACAACATGACAGTCATGTCATAACTTTCCATATAGATTTAGAAATTTCTGTATCATACATTCTTGTTGCTGTTTCTCACATGTATAGGGTAAATGTTATTTATTAATGCCATTTGCACTACTGTATGTTAAAATTATGTTTTGCATAAGTGGCACCTATTACTCACACTGGGTCATATGCTTTCCAGTCTAAATATAGAATGAGTTTTCTTTAATTATTTCACTCGAACATTTTATAAGTAAGTAAGTGAGTACTGTTTATATAAACATAGCATAAAAGAAATTAGTGTTTGGTTGATTATTTCTGTGTTGTTACAATGCTTCCTGGCAATAAATCTTATTTTGTTAAAAAGCCTATTTATTTGTCTTCAAGTAGTACTGCATTAGTGGGTTGAGCAGCAGAGTTAAGTGTGTGGGTTCCATCCATTAAAAACTTCAAATATTCTTCCAGTGCTCTAAAAATCATCAGAGTTTCTGTTTTGTCAGATTTTGAGTATAGAAAAATTGACTAGATTGACTAAGACTAGATGGCAGCCAAACAGATATTTAACTCATCGTCAGAAAGCTGAAATTCATCTGAACAAAAATAGTAAAACATGTTTTTTTTAAAAGTAATTGAAAGTTAAAATGATACCAAATATAAGTTAAAGAGTATAGATCCCAAAATTGTTCCCTGTGGAACGCCACAGGACTGGACAGCCTTTTCTGGCAAGAAATACTACCACTACTAACCATAATAATAATGATACTTTTGTACTTGCTTAAAGAAGCTGAAAATTGTAGAGTAGAAGATCTTTGTGACTCAACAAGCTACCTTAACAGCTACATGAAACCTGTAAGCAAATATGAACAAAAAAATGTTTTAATCATCAGGCATGTAAATTTGTATTTTACATGATCCTTGGTTCTTGTTTGGTATTAAGCTTTTGGTTTCTCTTTATATTTTATTGATATTTTCTTTTATGTTTTCATGTTGCTGGTATTCCCAAAGTGTCCCCATCTTTACCTCCCTCTGTCTTATTTATGTCTGCATGTCTCAGTGTTACTATTTTGTCTTCTAGCTAGTTTCTGTTTCTGGTTTCAATTCACTTCAATTAAAATGTATTTACAATAATACAAGGAAAACAGAAAAACCTGACAATCACATGCCCCCCTATGAGCAAGCACCTTGGCGACAGTGGGAAGGAAAAACTCTCTTTTAACAGGAAGAACCTTCAAAAGAACCAGGCTCAGGGATGGGCGGCCATCTGCTTCGACTGGTTGGGGTGAGGGAGGCAGACAGGACAAAGAGACACTGTGGAAGAGAGATGGAGATTAGTAATAACTAATAATTATTTGATCGTTGGTTTTCTTATGTGTTTTGTTTACACCTTTCTTTGTCTTTGTCTTTCACACCCACTGTTTTCTCATCTGCTAATAATTCTTTCCATCTGTGTTCTCTTCCCTTCTCTTTGTCAAATATTCTGCTGTTTGTGCCCTCCTGAGAGGTATAATGAAATAGGTTCTGCATAAGTCAAACAAAGCTTAAAATCCCAGTCAGAGATATCATGGGTATCGTGATAGAGGTTCTCTCACCTGTCTTTGTTAACTCAGGCCTTCTGCTTCAGGCTCTATGCTCTCATGAAAGCAGCTGTTGAACATGCCATTTGACTCTTCTTAAACAGGAAATGGATCAACTGAGCGATGCTTACTTAAGTCAGAAACATTATTAGATGACCAGGTGATAAAGATCTATAAACAGCATAAAGAAAAATATAACAGTATAATGTATTACTTTTGCTGCCAGGAAGACAAGAGCAGTTCTGCAGAAAATCGTTAATCTTGTGAACTCATGATCATCACAAGCACAGCAAGCGAAAAAATAAATCTATAAATATTATCTCACGTTACATTTATTTATCGCTTCAGGTGCTCTCTGTGTTGCTTCACATTAGAGATCTGAAACTTTTTAATACATTTAAACATTAAACATTACTCAGTGTGTTCAGGTTTGACACTCGCATAAGCCTAATATCACGTATCAAGTTTGTCACCAGATCAAAGTGAAATTAATCCTAATATTAACTGTTGAATCATATACAGTAGCTGCAATATCCCTGTAATGTAAAAACAGGGTGTTTGGCAGAAGAAGGGAACGGAACAAAATTTTTTATTTTCTGGACCATTTGAGTACATGTTAATTCCTGTGACAATGTGTGCACAGTTTGTGCTGCTGTAACTTACTGTAACAGCATTCATTTGATGGTTTTGGCTTCACAGTTTTCATTAATAAAATCTATTCCTCCAGCAGGCTTTTTATTTATTTAGCACTTAAAGCATCCTTTAAATAAAACGAATGAAAATATGTCATTTCCAGATTATTTTAAAGCAAATTTCTCAACATAACCTGCTCTCGGTGTAATATACCACTTTGGATAAATTCATGCTTTTTTGGGTTCCTGTTGGGTAATGTCATTTTATTTTTACTTAATTTTTTTTACATGAAAAGTATGCGAACATTCAGTAAGGAGGATCTGCAATTACTCATCTGCCTGCTTTCCTGGGTGTTAGCCTGCTTTTCTATTCTTTACATCAGTTCCACTTTCCCACACTGTCAGTCTCAATACTGCCACTGTTACTCTAGTCCAACAATCTCCCTCCCTGCTTTATTTGAGCCAGAAAGTCTCCACTTTGTGTTGTTTAAACCTGTACTCTCTGACATCCTTCCTTTCAAACACTCATTTGTGAAACATAAGGCCTCCCAAACTCAACCTCGCAGACACCTAGCCTGTATCTTCACCTTCACCACCACCAGCGTTTAGACTCCGGGGTGTCCCATTTTAAATGTTTAAACTCCTGGGATTCCATTCTGCCATGACAGGTCATCTGAGTCTAATTGCCAAATACATGGATTTCTGTATCTCAGTAAGTAATGTTCTATTCTTCAAGTCATTTATCCTTATTGATATATTGTCTATATATATTCCTCTGATTTTTATTTTTTTTTATCAGTTAATATAGACTTGCTTTTTTGTTACTCTTGTTTCCTGTGTTCTACATTTGGGTGCTCTCTCCTAAACTACACTATCATTCGGATGCTTTCACCACTGTTTTCACTACTTTTGCCTTTTTTTTCAAATGGATGTCAAATCTATTCAAAAACCTAATGTGTTGTTTTCTCATTTTTTAATATAGATTTTTTAAATTTACTAAATTTTGATATTGGCTGATCTCTGACGGAAAATCATCCAGTATAGAGCTTTTACACAGCAGCAGACTTGTAACTTGTAGGCAAACAGAAGTGATGCTGATGATACCCATAAAAAAAAAAAAAAACAGGAACTTTGTTGTTGCAGTCAGCACAACCTGATATCGATAAGACGAATATTGAGTTAAATATAAAACAAGTGACTGAGATATTACCTTCCTGTGTCATGACTGAACTGAAAAAATATTTTTTAAAAAATATATGAATTCTTAGCCACAGCCAAACTCCCCTTCACGTCATCTCAATCACTGGGGTGTGGCTTATCCTATTTAGAGCTCGAGGAGACTCAAGCATTTCGGTAAGCCTTTTTGGTCATGCATTGACTTCTCTACCCTTTACTCATACCCAGGAAACCCTCAGTAATTATGAATGCAGAGATAAGCAGATAATCCAGAGTCCCATGTGCAGCCTGCTGTCCGTCTCAGAGGGGCCTGACCTCACTCCTCAGCTCCAGTTTACCACCCACACTGACAGTATTCGCTCTCCCAGGACCTGTGATATTTGCCTTTGCACACAGATACAATTTCTGTTTGTTTAGACAAGTTACCTGAGGTCAAAACCTAAACACTGCAAGGTTGCTGCATAGCTTAAATCCCCATGATACTCAGATGTACAGAAGCATTGCAGTCTAACCATAGGTTGCAGATTTCCCCTTTTTATTTCCATAATTTAGGATTTAAAGACTTTTAAAATAATCTTATTCCCCATTGTCTGCCATTGTAATACATTTATTCTGCATTTGGCTTGTTTAGGTCCTTTGATGAAGGAATATAATTGCAACTGAGTGCAATATTTTAGACCAAAGCTTGTTCTCATTTGACCAATGTAAGTTTGTCTGCACAGCATAAATTTGTAATGCTGGACCAGATGACAGGCTGCTGCTTAATTATACTGATGCACGATTATTTTTTCTTTAGCCAAAAATCAAGTTGAGAAAACTGTTACTCCTCAAACATGCAGTTTTATTCTCACAGTGCTTTGGCAGTTTGTCATCCTCCCAATCAACTACTCTGCCTTGCTTCTGCTTAGCGTTTAAACTCTGATTGGTCAGTGTGCTCAGGGATGTCCCGCCACTAATCACTCACAGCAGTTAAAACTAGCTGTGTAACAATGCACAATTACTCTTGAATTATTTTTATGAGACATTATTACTAGTGGTCTAACTTCATTAATTACTCTAGTAAAAAAAAAAGGTGCAATTTCAAACAAATATTTCTTTCTCTAATTTTCTTCTGCTGCAGGAAAATGGGCATAAAATAGTTCCTTATAACTTTAGGTGTATTTCTTGTGCTGTTAATCACAGGCTCACGAGCATTATAAGAATTACATTTACATTCCATTTATGCGCTCCAGCGTGACAGAGAGCCAAGCTGGGGTGAGCTGGGCCAGGCCCCAGCAAAGATAAAGTGAGGATGAAAATGTCAACAACATGGCTGCAGCGCTTAGCCTGGATGATTAAGCGATGCACTCACAGTGGAGAGTTGCAATGAGGAGAGCGAGAATTTAATGGAGGTACTAAGAGAAAGCAGGTGAGCTCTGAGTCCCGGTAATGAATCAGTAGAAGAGAGAGAGAGAGAGAGAGAGATGAAGAGAAGAGCATTTTCACCTGAAGTACCCAGAACTTTCAGTTTCAGGTGATGAAGGACATGAAAGCACCTCAAGTTCTGAGAGACAAACTGCTCCTCAGACTGTAGTACTCGTGAGAAGACACAGAACTAAACAAAAACTGAGACTTCATGAGAAAGAGTTAGACACAAGGCACAGTAAAAAATAGAGTTTGAAAATGTCTTTCGTTCACATTTATTTATGATACTTTTAAAATATCAAATAAAAATTTAAAATGTCTGTATTTGCAGTCTAGTAAAATCTGGTACAAAAAGTTTGCATATTTGTATAAAACTTACCTGTTAAAACTGTTTTCCAGCTTTGTGTCCATGCAGGAAGTGATTTGCTCTTTGCGCATCATTTTGTTGCTGATCTTTGGTTCCCAGTGTTGGAGTCATTACTCAACAAAAGAAATGTACTACTTCTGTAGAAACATGTACAGGTAAATGTGGAGGTCACAATGCTACAAGTCTGTATCCCTTGTATCCCTATTCTTGTATCCCATTGCATAGCACAGTGACTATTTCTTTCTCAGTATTAATTGTATGCATGGTATAGCAATGCGTTTACAGTTTATTGCTTTGTTTTAGTTTTATGCATATAACGCACCTTGATTGATTTAAGTTCCAGCTATGAAACATTGCTCAGCGTTTTTGAACAAATATATATAAACAGCATTTAAAACACAGAAAATCCTCGGTACCAATTTCGTGTGATATAAAAATAAATTCAGCTTAAGTACCGAGGAATCTGCCTACACATGAATTTATTTATTTTATTACTTTTAGCCAATAATCATAAAATGCAACAATGCACTACTAAAATCTCTCAGGACTGAGACTGAAAGTTACTGCAGTGTGATTTTCTTTCCCAAGATTGTTGAAGCCAGCTGTCTGGACTCATACAATGCAAGTGCTATATAATTATGTCTACTCAGCCTTTCAGCACATCAATAAATGTCTGACAATTAAAAATCAATGGAAACCTATACCTTAATAGAATTCTATTGTAGCTTTTGCTGAGTTTGAAGTTAAGCTTAATCTCGTTCTAATCACCTGTGTTATTTATTGAGATTTATATTTGCATTTGTATTTGTCTGTATTGCTGCAGCATTCTTGGCAAATGTCTTTGGAACCTTTTTGGCAGTTGTACAGCTGTTACAGCTTCCAAATAAAGTCTTAACGATTCTGTTTTAATAAAGGCATTTAGCCTAATGGATTTTAACATTTGTCCTATTAACTTTTAATTCTTAACAACTGCCCTCACAGAAAAGAAAGTCTAAAAGATTAGTTTTGAATGGACACAAAGTCAGATTATACTGTACATATCTACTCAGTTTCTTGTTAATGTAAGTATCTTATCAGCCAATCACATAGCTGAATGTCTTGTGCATTTAGGCATGTTGACATGGTTGAGATGACCTGGTGAAGTTTAAGATATGGCAATTGGTGCCAATGGGTTGGTTTGAGTATTTCAGAAACTGCTCATCTACTCAGATTTTCTTATCTCTAGGGTTTACAGAAAATGATCTGAAGAAGAGAAAATATCCAGAGAATTGCTGTTTTCTAGGTGACTATAATCTGTATTGTCAGAGATCAGAGGAGAATTGTTAGACGGTTTTGACCTGATAGGAAGGTAACAGAAACTCAAATAACCACTTGTTACAACCAAGATATGCAGAAAAGCATCTCTGACCACACAAATTACTTTCATCCTTGAAGTAGATGGCCTGCAGCAGCATCATACGACCACAGGGGTTGCAACTCCAGTCAGCTAAGAACAGAAAACTGAGGCTATAAGTTGTACAAAATCACCAAAACTGAACAATAGAAGATTTGGAAAATGTCGCCTGGTCTGATGAGACTTCATTCTTGCTGCCACATTTGGATGGTAAAGTAATTTGATGTGAAGAATATAAAAACATGGCTCCATCCTGCCTTGTATCAGTGACTCAGGTTGCTGGTGGTGGTGTAATGGTGTGGGGGATATTTTCTTGGTACACTGAGTGCCTTTTAGTATCAGCTGAGCATCATTCAAATGCCTGAGCCTACACAGTGTATTCATCTTCTGATGGCTGCTTCCAGCTGGATAAAAACATAATATCAAGCTCAAGTTTCTTGAATGTGACAATGAGTTCAATGTGCGCAAATGACCTCTACAATCAGCAGATCTCAATCCAATTACACCCCTTTGGGAGATTGTGTAACAGGAAATTTGAATCCAACAAATCTGCAGAAACTGTGTGATGCTATCATGTCAATATGATCCAACACCCTGAGGAATGTTTCCAGAACCTTTTTCAATCTATACCATGAAGAATTAAGGCAGTAATTGCAAGGCAGTTCTGCTGTTACTGAATGGTAAATGTTGTACAATGAATAAAACAACCTACAAATTACACAGTAAAAACTGTAAAAGTTCATTTACCTGACAATTTTAATGCTGTCAAAATATATGATATATCTGCTGCATTGCCTTACTTACCACAGAGAAAAAAAAGGTAAATGGGGGTATGTGAAGAACAAACCCAACACACACAGTCTTTCTATGCTTAAGTGGGGCTTTATTTAACACTCAGCAGCTGATTCTGTTGTTTTGGTACTGGGTACTCAGGAAACAGCCACTCCTTAGCTGCTGCAACAAACCGCTCCTCCGAGTCCACCATCACTAAATGCACAGAGAGAGGAAAAGGATCATTAGGCTGAGCACACACACCTGCCTCTCTGGCACACCTTCACACCGCCCTGAGAGCTCACTGTGCCACCCCTCCCCTGAAGTAGGCCAGAGACCACACCCCTGCCACACACCTCCCCCGCCCAACTGAGGCCGGTGCTCCATCCGGCCGAACCTACTCCCCCCTGCGTGAGCGGGAGAGGAAATCGGCCACCACTGTCTGTGTCCCCAGCCTATGGATCACCTTGAACTTAAAGGGCTGTAAAGCCAGATACCACTGGGTGACCGGGTGTTGGCATCCTTAATGCGGCGGAGCCACTGCAGCGGGATATGGTCTGACAAGAGGGTGAATGGGCGTCCCAGGAGGTAATAGTGGCAAAAGTCAATCGCCCACCAGATGGCCAAATCCTTTGTCCCCTTACCTGTTGGGACAAAACGCCCCCCAGCCCTCTGTTCAAGGCATCTGTCTGCAGAAAAAAGGGAGGGAAAAGCTGGCCTTTTACAGGATGCGATTGCCGCTGTTTTCTCCATCTGCCCACCCCAATTGGTACCCCAAACACTGTACTTCCCTCCATTCAACCTCACACTTCTTCAGGTTGGCTGTGAGCCCCGCCTGCCTTAGAGACTCCAGAATCGTGGCCACCTGCTGCACATGCTCTGCCCAGGTGTCAATGTAGATGATAACATCATCCAAGTAGGCAGCAGCATTCTCTGTGTACGGCCACAGCACCCGGTCCACAAGGCATTGGAAGGTGGTGGGGGCTCCAAACAAGCCAAATGGAATTGTGACGAATTGGTACAAACCATACAGGGTGGAGAAATCCGTTTTTTTCCCTGGACTCTGCAGACAAGGGAATCTGCCAGTAGCCCTTCGTCATATCCAGTGTTGTGAAAAAGCAAGCAGTGCCTAACCAGTCCAGGAGCTCATCGACCCAGGGCATGGGGTTGGCGTCAAACTGTGACACCTTATTCACTTTGTGATAGTCAAAACCAAACCGTATAGACCCATCTTTCTTTGCAAGAAATATTGGGCTACACCAGGCACTGTGCAACTCTTTTACTACTCCCAGCTTCAGTATCTCAGCCAATTCCCTCTGAACTACTTGTCTCTTATGTTCAGGGAGCCTGTAGGGCCGTGAACACACCGCCACACCAGGCTGCGTTTCAAAATGGTGCTCAATGAGTGAAGTGTGGCCAGGAAGGGGGGGAGAACACATCTGCAAAACACTGTTGCAATGCAGCAACATCCGCTTTCTGTGCCTGTGTGAGATGGTTATCACAATGGAGGGAGGTGGGAATGGTGGAATTTGGCACCTCCGGCCCCAACTCATCTCTTTCCTTAACCAGGCTCCCCAGAGAAGCGGTTTCAGCCTCTCTCCATGGTTTAAGGAGATTGAGGTGATACATGTGCGTGGCTCCTCTCCTGTCTGTCCACACCACCTCATAGTCAACGTTGCCCACTCGCCGTGTGACCACGAAGGGCCCTTGCCACTTGGCCAGTAGTTTGAAGCTGGAAGAAGGAGGTAACACAAGCATTTTATCTCCCGGCGAAAACTGCCTGAGTTTTGCACCTTTGTTTTACAGGCTTTGCTGACTTTGCTGGGCCTGGAGCAAGTTCTTGCGTGACAACCTCTCCAAAGTGTGTAGCTTTGATCTCAGGTCCAGCACATACTGAATTTCATTTTTCGCGAGGCTTGGACCTTCCTCCCAGTTTTCCTTAATGAGGTCTAGCACCCCCATAGCTTCCTGCCCTAGAGTAATTCAAAGGGAAAAATCCTGTGAAGGCCTGGGGCACCTCCAGCGCAGCAAACAACAGAGGGTCTAACCAGCGATCCCTGTTGTGTTCATCTTCATGAATGAACTTACGAATTAAAGTCATATTCAGCCGTTCCACCAGCACGTCATTCTGAGGGTGATAAACACTGGTTCAAACAGATTTATTGCCCAGTAATTCCTACAATACAATTCTGTGTGAGACATGAGCGACGTGCCCTGGTGAGTCAGTATTTCCTTTGGAATACTGACTCACCAGGGCACGTCGTTCATGTATTTCCTTTGGAATACTGACTCAGGAGACAACCTGGAACAATGCCTGAGCCACACTTTTTGCAGAGATAGTGCGCAGCGGCACTGTTTCTGGGTATCGTGTTGCATAATCCACCAGAACTAATAAAAAGCGAAAGCCGTGTGCACTCCGCCGACGCTGCAGCAGCCCGCTAAGTTCCAACACCCTGGTGTGCCTGGTCCTGCAGCATGACTAGCTGCGCATCCTGTGCAGCCGCATGCCGTGCAGACGCAGTTGTCATGTCCTTCAACATTTGGGCCAGTATCTGGCCTGAGGATCCGACATCCTACGTGGGTTTCGGCAACACTGTGAAGAAGGGACCCAACACACACAGTCTTACCGTGCTCAAGCAGGGTTTTATTTAACACTCAGCAGCTAATTCTGTTGTTTAGAAGCCTCTGAGTTGCAATCTCCTTCCCTCTCTAATTAGCAGTTCTCTTCCTTTTGTGCTGATTGTTATGACACAGCCCTTTGCTCGTTTCAGGTTTCATTGTGTCAGTAGTATCAGTATCTTTGTGTTGTCAATTTGACATTAAATGGAAATCGATTGTACTGTGCTGTGAGACCCGGAGCACTTAACAAACATGGAAGACATTATTCAGCGAGTAATTTGCTGCTGCTGCATTGCCAAGCAGAATTCTGCCAAAGTGATTGCTCTGATTGGCCGAAGATGACCCTGTGTGTGATAATTGATTTATTTATTGTAGAAAGATTATTGCAAAGATTAATTGTCTTGCAAAGTAGAAAGTTCATCTTAATGCTGGTGAGAAATTGTGTCTCTTTTAAATGTTGCTCAGTTTACTTTTGTGCACATTATATATATTTGTGTTTTTCTTTTAGTAGATTTAATCTTTTAGCCTTAGGCAATGAAAACAGCAATGTCATTTAAAATAAAGCATGGGCTTCGTGGACTCCTTTTCTGGTCTGATGATCCATAAAATTATTTTGGAGGATCTTGCCTGAGTGATTAATCAAGGAGGTCCTGTATTTTCTAAAGATAGAGCCTGAAATTCAAACCAACTAGCCCACATCTTCTTGATCTAATCTGATCAATTTATATAAGTTTCCAATAAAAAACCTACAGCCAGATTTGAGCAAAGTGTAACTGAAATGAACAAGAATGAACTTTTTACCCCATAAAATTTGAATTTACCATATCTTTCCTGTACAGGAAATAACTTCTTATTGTAGACAGCCTCTTACTGTTGTTTATTATAAATATATGTGTCTGGCATTCAATCATGACTACAGTTAAAGATGTTGCTAGAATTGTGCAGATCGCTTCATATCATCCTCACAGTGTTAATAGTGTGTTACATAACATGTTTGCAGAAATCTATACAAAGATACAAGCACAAATCTGTGATAGATACAGAGAAGGAGCATCATTGTTTATGTTGGCGCACAGATGTGGATGTTACCGGAGTTGTCAGTTCAATTTAAATAAGTGCTCAAGAGCTAAAGAACAATCTCTGTGTGTAATGGACAGCAATAGTGTATTTACCTGAAAATGTAAACAGAGAAAGCAGTCTTGGCCGAAGCAATTGTCTTGTTTAATAACACACAGGGTGCAAAATGTAGCCACCACACAGAGAGTGAAATAACAGCCTTATGCACAGTCATTAAGACACAATAAGTCTGATTTAGATCGTTCCCAGGCACCAGAGAGAATGTTCCTATTGATCGATTGCACAATAAAGTGCAACCAAAAGAAGATTTATGTGATGTTTTCTTCATTTCTGCATGCAAATGTGGCAAAATAAAGAGATCAACAGTGCTTATGAGCAGAATGGTGGGCAATCAGTAAACTCCTGTCAAAATGTTATCTGTTACTTGGGGTGTTTATTGATTTTAGTCCAGTGCAGCTCTTCTTTTTACCTTTGTAAAGCCACATACTGACAAAAGTTGTGCTGCAGAGTTGTAAACTCAAGGAACTTTAAATAAGTAGCATTTATTTTTGAAAAACCAAAGTCCTATGAAAGCTTTGACGAGTGATGACACTATTATAGTGTAAAATTATAAACATTTGTTGTCTGATTGAACAAAACTTCATAGTTTAGGCCTTTAACTTTGAAAACTGTCCTCCACCAAATTCTGTTGTTATTTTACTAGATAATCTTGCACATTTTACACCAAAACTTCCCTACCCTTAGTGTGTGAGGACAATTTGATTTGTAAAAATATCAGCTAGATATAGAGATTAATTGATAAATTCATATCAAAATGCAAGAAGAAACATAAACACAGCATTTCCTGGAATAACGCAGGAACCAACACTGAAATACAGCAACAAAGACAGGGGCAGGACTATTTATACACAGGGACCTTAAAGGGATTGGACACGAAAAGGTAACAAGAAACAGGTGAAGACTATCAAGACAAACAGTGAGGGGAGGAACTGAAACTCAACACAAGACACAATAGAAAACCAAGCAGGAAATGAACAACCATAAGTGAAACAAGGAGACATTGAACTTGAATAAAGTAAAACTGGACACAGTGAGGATAAAGGCTATGAGTACAATACATGAACCAAAACACGAGAAAACACAAAAAACTAAGCTCATTTCTAGAGAATGACATAAAGTAAATTGGAACCAGAGATTCAGGAACAGTGCAAGGAACCAAAGTCACAACAGAATAAGACGGAAATTAAAAACATTATTTGAGGACTTCAAATGCTAAAGACGAAAACCTAAACAGAATCTCAAAATTTAATATACGGTATTAGCTGATAACTCTAAATAGAAAACTAAGATCAAATCAAATCAAATACTAATCATAAATCTAAAGCCTGCCTCCTTGCGAAGTTTTGTTTAGAATAACTGTTGAGCCTGCTGAGGCATCAACAGAACCACAAACAGCACAAGTGAATTATAATGTTCTGTAGTAGGGGCAACTGTTAAAGCCCAGTTGTTGCCTCCTATAGTACAAGACTACGAGGTTCACACCCCAAATTTAAAGTATGCATATTCAA
>VUQR01008640.1:2765-17227 GCA_015108515.1 Hemichromis elongatus | reverse complement strand
CCCATTTTTTTCGTGGATGCAAGGGGGTGACTTTCCCCTGCAGGCCCATCTTCTCCAGAATTATCCTGATCACACCCGAAAAATAAGAGAAGATAGAAACCTTGGCAACTATGTTAACCCCTAAATCCAAACATTTCCACAACAGAACACCGGTGGAATACCATCTGGACATCACAGGTTCTGTACAGGGTTAATAAAGCCGTACTCATAAATATTATGTGCATATTGATTTATTCTTGTACCTCCATGCCACAGTGGCAGAATGCTTCACCCCAGTGAAGAGGTGATCGTTTTCGCCTCGCAATTGTATGAACAGAGTCGTTTGCTCTTTGTTCCCTAGAACATATCACAGAACGATTAAATATGAATTAGCTGTATGTAAGTGGCAATGCATGACAAACTGCTAGAGCCACCATACTAGTTCACGTGCAATTTGAGACGTGCAGAGATTATTTACATTACCAGGTAACCATAAGCATATGCCCATATCCAAACGACATAATCGCTACAAAGGTTCAACTTTTGGACCACCAGCTTTTCAGATACTTACATTTGTATATATATTCCTCTCCCGCTGTCACGCTCGCTTCTCCCGCCATTGTTCTGCTCAAAAATTCTTCTTCTGGTTCGGAATTTATGCGACTGACGGCCCGCAATGAATCCTGGGATATTGTAGGACACGAAGGATACACCAGACCCATCCTTCAAATTCAGGGAAAAGTAGGACACATTTGTCGCCGCATTTGGAGAACTCTTTGAATTCGGACACCCTTCTTTGCCTCGCTGTGACGTCATTGCCTCCAAATGCAGCATTCGAAGCATCCTTCCCCTGAATTCGGACACAGCTTCTGACAGCCCTGAGCAGCTCCTTCAAGTGGCAGGCTGCAGCGCCACCATGTGGGACGGAGAGATTTCACAGGTCTTTCCTCCCCACTGCTGTCAGACTCCACAACAAAACCTGCAGCTGATTTCTTTCAAACACTGAAACAACACGTGCAATAAATCTTTTATATGTGCAATATTTTTCTTCTTGCCTATTACTCAGATGTACATAGCACTTGTATTTGTATTGTATTCTATTTTATTCCATTGCATATATTATTCTATTCTATTCTTTTGTATATAGTATTTTATTTTATCTTATTCTATTACATTCTGTGCAATATATTTTTTCTTTTTTCTTCCTACTGTAACATGCAAATTTCCCACCTGTTGGACTAATAAAGGTCATCTTATCTTATCTTATATATCATGTTTTAAAGTAGCGGAAGACTGCGACAGGATGTGCCGGGAGTTCGCTGTTCTCAAAATCTGGAGAAATGAGGACGCATTTGTCGGCCGCATTCTGAGGAGTCTACTAACTTGGACAGCCTACGTCGCATCGCTGTGACGTAATCAGTCTACAAATGCGGCCTCAGGAGGATGCAACCATGAATTTGGACACCCCCAGCCACTGAGGATGTGAGCTCAGAGTGTGAGGATCCTGTCACGTGATTCAGACTGCTGCAATAAAAGCAGGACTCACCCCTCCACAATAAAAGCCTGACACTGACTTTGATGTGCAGAAGTGAAAGTGTGGGCGCTCTCTTCCTCACTCTGTCACTGCAGTCTGACCTTCACACTGATCCTGATCCTCTGCAGCTCCCCTGCTCTCTGACACCCTCTGACTCTCACAGGTAGGACCTCCATCATCTCTTCTTCTTCATGTGTTTCTGTGGCCTTTGGAGGACTTCTCACAGAGGCTCAGAGTCTGTGCGAGAAAATGCTTGCCACGACTAACAGCAGCCTCCACGCGACAGCACGGTGAGTCTGAGCAGGTTTAACTTCATCTGTCTGATAAACGGACTGACAGCGTTTACACAAACAACCTGTACATGATTGTAAAGACGAGTCAAACTGACATTTCAACTAAAACAGTCAATTAGAAACTGGACTGACAAACTGTGAATCAATCAAAATATAAACCTTTTTATTGTACAGTTGCTTTCACAGCGAATTTAGGTAGCGAAACAACAAAGGTGCAAAAGTCAAAACAATATAAGAACATGAAGTTTGAGTTACAGGAAACAGTGTGGGTCTGTGTACAAAGGCAGCATAATAGAATGTAATAAACATGGGTGGAAGGGCTGTGGTCTCTAGAGACAAAGACACTACAGAGCTAGAAACTAGAACTAGAGAAACAGACCGAAGTTGATGAAACGTGAACATGACTTCAGGGAGCTTCTTCTTCTTCACTTCATGAACATTAACCCTCTCCTGAAGTCCTTCAGGCTGTCTTTAACGGCTTCCTGTCTGGATCTGTGCTGGTTTCCTGCAGGGATCACTGATGCTGTGATGACATGATGTCTCATTTGTTCTGTTTTCTTTAAAGAAACTTTAGAACCGCTCCTCTCAGTTTGACATCTGTTCAGGTTTCCACGGTTACAGGGATGAAGGAGCTGTGTCTCAGAGACAGTCATCATCAGCAGCTCTGCAGCTGGACCTGACCGAGCAGCAGAGGAGGGCCCAGATGTTCCACAAGCTTGGGACCAGACCCTAGAGATCCAGCTGTGCTGGTTCTTGTCCAATCATCACTGCATTGCTTTTACTGAGGCTAACGCTGTGTTCAAACCTCAAACACAGCGTTAGCCTCAATCAGCTGATTCCCATAAACCCATGGAGCTGATAGCATGATGCTAACTCTGACCACCGACCCTGCAGACAGAGCACAGCTGTGCACAGATGTTTGTGAGTGCACCATCAGTGAGGACGCAGCGTGGAGACGTTCCTGTCACAGTGCTGATGCTGCCGAGCAGCGCTGACCACATGGTCCACTCTCACTTCCCCTCATGTGTGCAGAGACGGGCTGTGGTCTGATAATACACAATGAGCTGTGGGTGCGGTCATCAAACAGGGTTGTGGAGACCCCGACCCCTCTGCAGTCTCTCACAGCACGGTGAGGGAGGGGGAGGCGGTCTCTGAGCGTGCTCCATGCAGGCTGCAGGGCTCACTTCCTGTTCATGTGTCAGAGTGCCACCGCAGCCTGGTGAGCCGATGCTCACGGTTTCAGTCTCAGTGTGAGTTTATTTCCCCTGTGACCACAGCCAGGTTCAGCTTACACCTCGCACTGAGTGCAGGCTGGACCCTCCACACACATGCAGCCCACACTGTGCATAACTTCAGCTTCTGTGTTACATTATATTACATTTACATGGTTGCATCATGGTTATATTTATCACTGCTGGCTTTTTCCCACTCTGGGATGCCGTTGCCATGGCACCCAGTTTCAGCTTTCATACTGGTTTTATCCCCATGGATCATCTCTGAGCACCAGGACCCAACACGGGTTTATCTGTTCCAGGTAATGCTCTGACTCTGGCCCCTCCCCTGGAACTACAGAGCTCTGGGAGACTCAGCAGGACCTGCTGCACAAAACTGCACTGCTCACAGGATCAGAGGTGTCCAAACTCCACTTTAAGGTGGAGATTCTTCAGGATGCACTTTGGTTGTTTTGTTTTGGGGGATTTCTACAAACACTCGACTATGAGGAGAGATTATTAATCTCACCTGAGAGTGTCCAGAGGACAGACAGACAGAGGCAAGGATGGATAGAAGGATGGATAGAAGGATGGATGGACCCTCCTTTTCCATCTGTACATGTGCACTGCTGAATAAACTGTTACTCTTAAAGTACGAGTCACTGTAATGGTGCTCACACAGCTCGGTGTCACCATCAGACCACGTGATGCTGGTGATGTCACGTACAGGCTGAGGCTACCACGACGGTTCTTTAATGACACAAACACATCAAAGGGTCATCCTAGGAGAAGCAGCTCTAAATAAAACCTGCAGTTAGACTGACCACAGGCTCAGAGCAGAAAGCAGATGTGAGCAGTGACCTATGAGAGCTGTGGTTTAGGTCACATGACCAGGAAGAACCACGGTCACAGAAACAGACACTGCAGCTGTATTTATATAAACACACACACACAGACACACACTGACCACTTAAAGTGTCTGTTTCCTCTTCACAGTGACGGACAGGTGAGGGGGCGGAGCCTGCAGCCATGTTGGTGGTGGTGTGGTTACTGATGATGATGATAATGAAGAGTGACGGTCAGTGACCTTGGCTTCTTTAAACAAACACAAAGGGTCAGATTATTAATGAGCCTGATTACAGAGGCAGCCAATGATCAAACAGCTCACAGAGCCAATCGTGACAGGGCAGAGAGCAGAAACGAGTGTTCAGCAAAGACCTGAAACTAGAAACAGTTCTGATATGAAACATTAGCAGCAGACCTCAGAGCTCTGACAGGACTGGAACAACTCCACTGGAGCTAAAACCATCTATCCTAAAGCTGACAGGAAGCTAAACGTCCAGCTAATATGCTCACGGTCACTTGTCCCAGGTAGAAGTAGGAATGAACCTTCATACTATCCTCATATTAACCTTCATACACCTTCATAATATCCTCGTATCAACGCTTGAACATACAGTAGGCATAAGGGGAAATGCCCTTAACTGGTTTAGATCGTATCTATAGGATAGGTTTTACTCCGTCACCATGGGTGGCTGCTCTTCCCCTGTTGCTCCCCTCTACTGTGGTGTGCCCCAGGGATCTGTGCTGGGCCCTACGTTGTTTTCATTGCATATACTGCCCCTAGGCTCTATCTATGAGAAGTATAATATCTCCTATCACTTTTATGCTGACAATATTCAAATTTACTTTCAAACATTGGCTCTCTGATAACTCTCTTATACTGAACGAGAAGAAAACAGAAATCATGCTGTTTGACAACCATTTTCAATGCGGTCGATTTGCTGATACTTTTGGACCCCTTGCTGCCTTTCTTTCTGGCACTGTTAATTCAAATTAATTTAATTCAATTTATATAGCACCAAATCTCAACAACAGTCACCTCAAGGCACTTTATATTGTACAATAGTACATACAGAGAAAATCCAACAATCACATGACCCCCTATGAGCAAGCACTTTGGTGTTAGTGGGAAGGAAAAACTCCCTTTTAACAGGAAGAAACCTCCGGCAGAACCAGGCTCAGGGAGGGGCGGGGCCATTGCTGCAACCAGTTGGGGTGACAGAAGACAAGAACAGGATAAAGACATGCTGTGGAAGAGAGACAGAGATTAGTAGCAGGTACAATTCAATGCAGAGAGGTCTGTTAACACTTAGTGAGGGAAGAAGAAACACTCAGTGCATCATGGGAATCCCCCAGCAGCCTACGTCTATTGCAGCATAAGGGAGCATTCAGGGAGGATTCAGGGTCACCTGGTCAAGCCCTAACTATATGATTTGGCAAAACTGAAAGTTTGAAGCCTAATCTTAAAAGTAGCGATAGTGTCTGTCTCCTGAATCCAAACTGGAAGCTGGTTCCATAGAAGAGGGGCCTGAAAACTCAAGGCTCTGAGATGAGATGATGGGATGAGATGAGATATACTTTTTTAATCCTGAAGGAAATTATGGGTTACAGCAGGCAGCATGCTAGTTGGCTTTAAAGGCATGAAGACATGAAGACATGAATGAAGACATTCCTGCAGTTTAACTAATTGGTGTGTGTTATCTGGCTTCATGGACAGATAAAGTTGGGTGTCATCTGCATAGCAGTGAAAATGTATACTATGTCTTCTGATGATGCTGCCTAAGGGAAGCATGTATAATGTAAACAGAATTGGTCCTAGCACTGAACCTTGTGGAACACCGTATTTGACCTTAATGTAAGAAGAGGACTCTCCATTTACATGAGTCTAAATGAAACTCAATGGTACTAAAAGGTTTAGTTTTTTTCTGGTTGCTTGTTTCCTTTTCCTGCTCTCATGTCTGTGTCTCGTCTCCTCAGTTCACATGTCTCAGTCTTGGTCTCAGTCTCTGCTACTTCCTGTTTTATTTTGAAAGTCATTCATCCCATTACATTCAGTTTTCTTTCCTCTGCCTTGTCACTCCTGATTTGTCCCTGCTGTGTTCCCAGTTGTGTCCACTTTCCTGTGTATTTATTGTCTCAGTCTTGCCTTGTTCTTGTGTTCTCTCCTGCTATGTCTTCCATGTTTCTCTGGTAGCTTCCATGTTTTTCTTGTTCATAGTTCATAGTTTCTATTTTGTTCCTATATTTCTCCTATATCCTATATTTTCAGGTAAAGACCCTACAGTAATCCAGAGAAAACCACATAAGGTGACCCCCCCCTATGAATGAGCACTTGGCAAAAGTGGGAAAGAAAAACTCCCTTTTCATAGGAAGACTTCTCAGGTACCCCCACCCTGGGGGTGAGGGGAAAATGGGTTGATGAACTGGGATCATTAGATTTCAGCAAAAACATTAAAGGACAGGTTACTCCAATTACAACATGTCCCAATATGCACTTCTCTGATGACAGCCAATCACAGAGCTCTGGGTCTGCAAACCACAAAACTACAAAAATATACTAAAAATATAATCAATCAAATGCTGGTCTGATTGGATCCAAGATCCAAGATGGCGCCAGTGTGTTAGGCAGGCCATCTCCACTGCTCTCTGCTGCTTCTGACCCTTCTGCTTACATGCTGTTCAGGTGGCTCTGCATTGATTACCTATGACCGGCATACTCTCCTAAGCTTGCGGCTACTCTATATTTACGGGTCTTACTTTCATGGATCGGACCTGTGGTGGGATATAGGAGATACCACTCTGCCGCATACGGGTCACCTCTCAGGAACATACTGCCGACCCCTGCTTCCTTCTCAAATGAGACGCTACAGGAAACAGGGTAAGCAGAGCGGTGTCCGTGTCCGCATCAAGGCTTAGCTAATGGCTCTGTCCGTGGCCGGCTTTGGCTTCAATGTGGATGCTTCCCGCCTGCCCCCAACTTTCTGGGAGCAGTGTACCCTTAGGTTGTTCAGGCATCGATGGATTCACTGTGTGGAGTCGCAGGCCTGCCCTGCCAACCCAGCGGTTTATTCGCCGGCCCGGTGTTGGTTTAAGGCTCCTAATGGTGGTGTGTGTTACGGCAACCTATGACACGTGCTTCCAACTGCCACTTGGCGTCTTTCACTTGGATGGCGCTATTAAATGTTAGATTGCTGACAAATAACACTTTCATTGCAATTTTTTTACTGCTACAGGACTGGATTTACTATTCATGATGGAAACTTGAATTTGTCCCAGTGAGTCTTTTCCTTTCTCAGAGCTCCATCCTCCGAAGTGGCAGTGGTCTTTAGGAATCAATACTGCGTACGACACCTGCCCTCCCCTGTGGTCCCTAGCTTCGAAGCTCAACCGCTGGAACTTGCTGGTTCCCCACTGAGTTCAATGCAATTCAATTCAGTTCAATTCAATTCAATTCAATTCAATTCAATTCAATTCAATTCAATTCAATTCAATTTTAGCGCCAGATCAGGAGAAATCTGCTCTCTCTTTCTGGTCCCTGTCTAGTGCTCTCAGCCATGGTTAAATGACTCTATCTTTGAGAAGTACAAGTCTCACACCCCCCTGTGAGGAGTCAGGCCCCAGCTTTATGATGCTCCACTATCCTCAATCAGTTTGATCTATGTAGTTTGGCTCTCTACTCTTAAGGGTATAGTTGATCACTTAAAAAACTCAGGATGATCATGACATCCTTCCATCTCTCCTTATTAAAGATGGGTTTAACGTTCTGGGGCCCTGTATCTTATCACTAATGAACCTGTCATTGTTATCGGGCTGTGTTCCGGCTGCTGTTAAACACGCTGTAGTGCAACCTATACCCAAAAAGAGCTGCCTCGATCAGAATGATCTTGCTAACTTTAGAGCTATTTCCAAACTCTCGTTTCTGTCTAAAATCCCAGAGAAGATTGTTCACTCCCAACTTATATAACTTATATAACTTATAAATAATATCGGGGAAAAATGTCAGTGAGGGTTTAAGCCACGCACCAGCACAGAAACTGCTTCACTGAGAGTCTTTAGCGACCTTCTCTCAATTGCTGACTGTGGTCTTAGTTTTGCTTGATTTGTCCTCTGCTGTTGATCTGGTGGACCATACTGTCCTTTTAATGAGGCCTGAACATCTGGTGGGCATCACGGGCAGTGCCCTCAGCTGGTTTCAGTCTCGACATTGGGACAGCGAGGAGTGACTGGTCAGTTGATCTGAGAGACCTTGGTGGAGTCTGTCGGTGTAGAAGGTCTGACAGGTGGGAGACGGGGTTAACGGGGCTAACCCTAAACCACATGTATCTATTATTGCTCTTATTGCGCTCATGGGTAATGTAGTGTTTGCATAAATATTTATAATGGGACTGAAAATTAAATGTGTGTAACCTTTGACCCCAGCTGGCGCTGCAGACATCAGAGTGTCTGCCAAAAGCAGCATGAGCGTCGTGCTGTCCTCAGACCAGCAGGAGGACCCGAGGGGGTACGACGTCAGGTGGACTCGGATCCCTCACCTGCTGCTGAACTGGAACCGGAGCACATGCTCCGACGGACGCTGCTCGATGCTCCCTGACGGCTCGCTCGAGTTCAACCGACTTCAGACCCAAGACTCTGGAAACTACACGCTGGAGGTGTTTGACAAAACTGGGAGGAGACTGCAAACCAAACACTTCCTGCTGCAGGTGACAGGTGAGCCAGTAGACTTCCTGTCTTTGTTTTTCCATCACATCATGCTGAGAGGAACACACTGCAGAGACTGAAGACACAGGAGGGCGGTACACAAAGTAACACACTATTACAGTCACACACATGTACAAATACATATTTATACATGTCAGTTCACCAAGCAGTATGTACTGCAACAGGTATATTTCTACCATGCAGTACTCCCAATCCAATGCAACTTTATTTATAGTTGACTAAAGTGCTTTCCAGTAAAAAACAGTGATACAAGTTAAAAGCTATACATTACACAGACAAAGGAAATTACATAACAACAACAAAGTCAATAAATAAATGAAATAAAACATGTAAGGTCAAAAATGTAAATAAAATATGCATCAAATAGAATTAACTAGTAAAGAAGAATAAAAGCAACCAAAAACTGACTAAAACTGACTCTGGTACAACTACAACACTTTGGAAAAAGATGTATTTAAAAAGTGATTTGAAGTGTTGGGGCCGGCCTAATCTGGAGGGGCAACTTAGTCCAGGATCCTGGGGCACCAACAGGGAAAGCTCGGCCCCCTGGGGCTTCAGTCTCGATATGGGGACAGCGAGGAGGGACTGGTCAGTTGAGCTGACAGACCCTTGTAGAGTGTGTCGGTATAGAAGGTCTGACAGGTAAGACGGAGCTCGGCCATTTAACACTTTAAAAGCAAACAATAAAATTTTAAAATGAATTGTAAAATGGACAGACAACCAGGCAAGAACGGGGTAACATGCTCACGTTTGTCCCTGTCAGCAGGCAAGCAGCAGCATTCTGGACCATTTGCAAGCGTGATAGTGAAGCCTGATCAATACCAACATAAAGTGGGTTACAATAATCAAGGCGAGTGGACACAAATGCCTGTAAAACTCCACCTGCGCTCCGCTTTACCACAATCACGTTTTAGACAACGAATACTGTCATTTAGCCAAGGAGGAGATTTACAGGCAGAAACTCTCCTCGTTCTAATCTGACACATTTCTTCTACAGTAGAAAGGCAATAATTATTAAAAAGACTGTGTGAGAAGTCAACACCATTATTAGGAGATAACTGTAAGTAAAAAGCATCCTCAAATCTCTAAGCTGTGGAGGAGTCTAAGTTGAGAGAGCCAACCATCTATGGAACAGATGATCATTAAAAACAATAACATGGTGATCAGAAATAAAAATGTCCTCAGAGCAAATAAAATCAATATTTAAACCCAAAGTAAAGACAAGGTCCAGTGTGTGACCTTTGCTGTGCGTAGGACACATGCTGAGCAAAATGAGTTCATAATGTTCAAAAGTCTCTGGGAAAGGCTCGGAGTCATCATCAATGTGTATATTAAAATCCCAACTATAAGCCACCTAGACATCTTCATATTAGAGGGTAAGAAGTCACTGAGCTCCGACAAAAAGAACCTATTAGAGCCAGGAGTTACGATACAACACAGCACAGCAAAAATGATCCTTGTTACCAGTTTTAAGCAGCTGCAGCTCAAACATAAGAAAGTGTACAATTTTCACAGAGCGGCAGGAGAAATGGTCCTGGAAAGCCCCAGTGAGCCCACCACCCCGACCAGATACCCGAGGCTGGGTAATGAAGGTTTAGCCATCCGGGCAGAGCTCAACAGATGACGAATAGTCTACGTCCCGCTGCCAGGTCTCAGTTAGGAATAAAAAATCCAGATTTTAGATAATCTAAAATCATTCAACAAGAATGGTCTAAGGAGCTTGGAAAGAAAAAGGTCTGAACTTCTTTAAGTTGCTTGAAGTCATTTCACCTCTCATCCGAGAAGCTTCTTCAGTTCTAAACTGAGCTGAAGCTCCTTAGACTACGATGACATGGATGACTGAGAACCTTCACAGACATATTCAACAAGAATGATTCGTTAGACAGAGATCGAGCGTTTAAAAGCATCATATTTAGCGAGGTAGAAGCCTCGGTATTTGTGGAGGTTCAAGTTAAAGGACTCAGGGTTTGAGCCATCACACTCACAGAGGGAAGGAAAAGACAGCCGGCAGAAGAGTCTGGATAAACCCTCCTCAGGCACCATGGTCTCAAAAAGCTGGGCCCAGCATATCCAAACAGGGACGTGGAAGACAAGTCCCCCTCCATGGAGCTTATCTGAGCACAGGAGACAAGGCTCGACGTCGCTTACCAGCTAAGCCCCGCCACCCTTAAAAAAGGCATAAGAGCAGCAAAACTGGACTTTTCAAATAAGTGATCAGATCACCTTTCTGATAACAATTCCAGAAAGGTATGGGAGGGCCTGAAACACATCACCAATTACAAAGGCAATGGGACAAATACAGATAACATAGACATCTCCTTAGCAGAGGAACGTAACCACTTCTTTGCCTGCTTTGGGAGAACTGTAGACACCCCTATCATGCACACCGCCCTGCCCAGAGCCCCCACACATTTAGACTCCAAGAACATCAGGTCCTCAACGTGTTCACAGCAGTAAATCAGAGGACAGCCGCTGGCCCTGATGGAGTACCTGGTGCTCAAAGCCTGCGCTGACCAGCCGGCTCCCATCTTCACCAGACTATTCAACCTCTCCCTGTCACAAGCCACCGTCCCTCACTGCCTGAAATCAGCAACAATAGTCCCAGTCCCCAAGTCCTCCACCACCACCACGTCTTTTCAGTAGCCTCAGCGAATACAGACTCATTGCACTGACTCCAGTGGTTGCAAAGTTCTTTAAGAAGCAGGTCCTAAAGCACATAAAAGACTGCCTCCCACCCAGCTTCAGCCCCCACCAGTTTCCCTATACGGCGAACAGGTCCACAGAGGATGCAATTTCCACCGCCCTCCACTCACCTGGAGAATCCTGGGACATCAGTAAGGATGCTCTTCATTGATTTCAGCTCAGCTTTTAATACCATCATCCCAGACATTCTTATAGCCTGGCTGGTAAACTGAGACGCCCCCCCCCCACACACACACACACCTCCCACATGTGTATGGACCAAAAACTTCCTCACGGACTGGTCACAATCAGTGAAGGTTGGCAACCTGAGATCATCCACCCTGTCACTCAGCACTAGCTCACTACATGGATGTGAGTCCACTCCTTTACACCATCTACACCAGTGACTGCACCCCCACGCACCCCTGCAACATCATCATCAAATTTGCAGATGACACCACTCTGATGGGGCTCATCACTAACAACAATGACACAGCCTACAGAGGTGCCTACAGCCTACAATAACCTCAACCTAAACACTAAGGTAACAAAGGAAGTGGTCATGGACCTCTGCAAAACAAGAACTGATCCCCCTCCCCTATCCATAAAAGGGGACTATGTGTCCTCCTTTAAGTTCCTCAGCCCCACATATCTGAAGACCTATCCTAGTCCACAAACACATCAGCCTTAGTGAAGAAAGCCCAGCAGCGCCTCCATTTCCTGAGATGGAACAGGCTGCAGACTGACACCCTAGTGTCCTTCTATTGAGCCACAATCGAGAGTGTGCTGGTGCACATCAGAACAGAGGAGCAGGTGATCAGCTGTCCACTCACCTCCATTGGCAGCTGATCCAGAGCAGACCACCTCCATCCTAACCACCACCTCTTCAGCATCCTGCCCTCTGGAAAAAGGTTCAGATCCATCAGGTGCAAAATCAACAGACTAAAGCTCAACTTCTTCCCGTGGGCTGTCACAACTCTTAATGCAAACTAAGAGTGTGAACAGACTTCTCCAATACAATCTTTCTGTTGCTGCTATTGCTACTGTCTGGTTCCTGTACAATATCATGTAGTTAACCCTCCCTATCCTTAAAGACCCAAGGCCGCCCAACCTTATTTATTACATTATATTATGATTTTGTATACACCCCTGTATATACACAATGTCCCCTATAACATATACCATGTGTACATAGTGTTATTAAATTGTTTAGTTTGTTTTTGGTATATTGTTTTTTATTTTTGCACCTTTGTGGTCTTTCTATCTAATGTCGAGGTGCAGGCAACTGCAAAACGACAATTAAAAAAGTTCAGGTTGAACTTTTTAACAGACTCTGGAGTGACGGACACAGAATGAACAGGCCCAGGGTAGACTGACTGTACAAATCAATCCAGGCTAAGTGTGTCAAAAACAGTCACTCTCACTCACCACTAGGACGTGCTCAGCGACGTGCTCCTCAGTTGGAGGAAGCGACCGACTGGGTGGCGTTACATCCGGCAGACTGGGCAACAAATCGTCCAACACTTGGAGCAGGTGAGCAGCCATAGCCGGAGGGTGGAGGTGGAGGGTGTGCACCAAAAACTACTGTATGAGGATGATTCAGCCATCGGTGGCATAGCTTATCCACAGCGTAAACAGTGTCCTTCCAGAGCTCCTCTGATGGAGCAAATGCTGCTGAGTCCGCTCCGTGGTCACGTAGCTCTGTCATGATGTGTTGTGTGGAAGGCAAGATGAAAGACGCAAAATGTAGGACTCAGAAACAGGGAGAAACTTAGGGCACAGCTTTATTGCTGGAAAACTCTTAAAAACAATAAAGCTTACAAAAACAAACCAAAACCTCAGATGAGGACTAGAAACAAGACTTTGAACAGGAACCTAAAACTAAGAGACTCACGCTAGGAAAACCCCAACCGGGACTCAACGAGAGAACACGCAGCAACACGAGGGCATGACAGAAACACAGGGCCAAAGGGTAACACAAGCAAACAAGAGGAAGAACGGAAATCCAACACACACACGCACGCACGTGCTGTCATCAGCTGTGACATCATCAGCTGTGTCTCTGTGTCCTCAGACAGCAGCAGCAGCCATGTGGTGTCTTCAGTGTCCGTCTGCATCATCCTGCTGGTTCTGTTGCTCTTCTTCACCGTGATCTTCATCCTGAGGAAGAGGACGGTTCAGAGGACGATGACCACAGGTATGGCAGCCAATCAGAGGCAGCTCTGGGTTCACAGCAGATCATTGATAAGGAGAGCTCATTGAGTGATAATCTGCTCACAGGTCAGAAGGAGGAGAACGTTTATGTGGTGATGAAGGGTTGCCAAGGTAACAAGAACAAAGATGAGGAGAAGGAGAAGAAGCCAGAGAAAGAGGAGGAGCCCATCTATGGTAGGCACATACTGACACTGATGGTAAAAATACTTCAATGATCCGTGTTCACAGTACAGACTGCAGTACCAGCAGCTGGTCTCAGCACGCAGTAGAAACAGGAAGTGATCAGACAGACTTCTCAGTGTTCATGTCGCGTGTGATTAGAGTGGATAGAAACAATAGAAACAGGTTAAATATTGCTCAGTGAGGCATTAATGTGATTGAAACAGGTGTTGTGTTTATCAGGCTGTGAACATGTTTATTGTAATCTGGGAGTCTATGAGGACTGACTCACTGCTGCCTCTGCTGGACACCAGAGGACCTGCAGGCTGGTAGATGGAAGCCTTAAAAAGTTCAGTTAAACATTCACGTCACTAGCTCTGTGTGCCTTCTCATTATTCACAGCTTGATTAGAAATATCCTAAACCATCATTTATTTTTTCTGAGGTTAAAATTTGTCAGTGATGGAGGATGGTTGTGTGTGAAGCCTAACCCAGAGGGGATCAGGAGCACAGTTAATAACATCAGTCTTCTTCCTGTCCACAGTTCCCTGCAGTGCTACACTTTCCTCCCAGCATGAAGACAACGTGTACGCGTGAGTACCAATCAGAGCCCAGCGTGTTTGCTCTGTACGGAAGCCTCTGAGGGACTTTATTAATTGGAGATAAACTATCTGAATTTCAGGAGCAGGACCACGCCTCCAAACACGCCCCCCCCCCCCCCCCCCCCCCCCCCCCCCCCCCCCCCCCCCCCCCCCCCCCCCCCCCCCCCCCCCCCCCCCCCCCCCCCCCCCCCCCCCCCCCCCCCCCCGCCCCCCCCCCCCCCCCCCCC